>JARQOD010006641.1:0-42031 GCA_033576555.1 Oophaga sylvatica | reverse complement strand
TTTATTATAAAAAATAAATTCTGTAAAAAAAAATATACATTTGCTTTGTGATGCCTTTTTCCGAGACCTGTAACATTTTTCCTTTTCCGTTGATGGAGCTACGTGAGGACTTGTTTTCTTATTGGCAAACTAACCCTTTTATTGATACTCATTCTGGGTACATATGACTTTTGATAGTTTGCTTTTAAGTGCATTTTTTAGAGAGGTAAGGTGACAAAAAAAGTAATTCTGGCTGTTTTTTTTTTTTTTTTACAGTGTTTGCCATTTGGGTTAATTGCATTTTGATAGATTGCACTTTTACAAAAATAGTGATACAAAATATATATATATATATATATATATATTTTAATGCTGAAAAAGAAGGGTGATTTTTATTTTTTAAAACTCTTTTTTTTACATTATGTTTTAGTCCCTTTTTATTTTATACTATAATACTTTAGGATTGAAGTATATTGTAAAAATTGTAGTCTCCTATGGACTTCAGTCTGTTGATGAACTTCACAGGAGGACCAAGTTGGCAGTCACAGGGACCTTATACAGGCCCCCCAGCTGTCATGATAACCAATCGGTACACCGCAATCATGTTGTGCAGATGAAAGCAAGTGTGCGTGTGTATCAGCGCACATTCGATTAAAGCGCTACTGTCACTGATAGCAGCATTTAGATAGTTAACAGCAGCAATTTGCAATGTATCAAAGCTGGCATCTACCACTCATCTCCCTAATCTCACATGTGGACTCCTGCCCAGAACTTTTATTCACGTTCAAATGCAGGAAGCAATTAATGTACTTGAAAATAAGCATCCACCTTGTAAGATATTTTTAGTTTCACTTCAAATTCTGTTTTGGTTTGTTTAATACTATATCAGAGCTGTATTTGGTCTTCATGCTGCCCCAGGCACTTTTCGTGGTCGCGCCCCTTACTGATGTCACACACTGAGTCTGTGCACATGACATCTATTTAAGGCATATCTACTCTGACACTTGGAGCGTGCTGCTGCACTCATCCAGTGTCGCTGGTTTCACACTGTTTTATTTCAAATCAGGCAAAATCAGGTTTTTTAGCCAAGTCCTGATCCTTTCAGGATCCAGTTTTTGCCCATTCACTTTAATGGTGTCAGGTAGAATCCAGTTACTTCAGGTTGCTTCCTGGCACCATTAAAGTGAATGGACAAAAAACTGGATCCTGAAAGGATCAGGATTTGGCTGAAAAACCTGATTTTGCCTGATTTGAAATAAAACGCAAGTGTGAAACCAGCCTCAGTGAGTAAGCACAGACTTGCAAGCTGATTTTAGACAGCACTCACTTTTACTAACGGAGCAATTAAGACAAGCTTTAGTATACAAATACCAGAGTGCTGCGAAAACACCCTCATTTGCATATTAAATAAAGTAGATTTTACTTTATAGCGCCAATAAAAACTATTCTACAGGAATATACCCCCTAATCCCTATTCTAAAGCGTCAGCCTCTCTCAAATCCCCAGCCTGCATAGTACCAGACTCCCCTGTTCACCAGTATATAGTAGCAGCCTCCCCTGTCAGCAGCCTCCTCTCACCAATATACAGCAGCAACCTCCCCTGTCACCAGCCTCCTCTCACCAATATATAGCAGCAGCCTTCCCTGTCACCAGCCTCCTCTCACCATAGATGAATACTGGTCTGAGTGCTATGCGATGTTTAATCGCATAGCACTCGTCCGTATTCATTGCTAGTGTGACCCTGGCCTAATCAGTATAACGGTGCCGACCTGACACTGTCTGTAGTTACTGTGCACAATCCTGATCACAGGGGCACTTTAATTATGCTGTTTACATCAGGGCCGATGCTCATCCACAGCACAGCACACGCCAGGGCCGACGTTCATCCACCGCACCACACACCCCAGGGCCGACGTTCTTCCACCGCACGGCACACGCCAGGGCCGAGGTGCATTCACCGCACAGCACATGCCAGGGCCAACGTGCATCCACCGCACACGCCAGGGCCGACGTAATCCATCGCACGGCAGACACGCCGGGGAGGACGTGCATTAACCACTTGGGATACGCTGGGACTGATACATATACACATTACTAATGTGATATTTGAAAGTGAAATTATGGGCAGCCCACACACACATTTATAAATATATGAAAATACACATGCACGCTCACATACATTGGAGAAGACACACACATGCACGATCACCCACACTGCAAAAGACACACATGCATGCTCAAAGACATAGGAAAAAGACACACATGCATGCTCAAAGACATAGGAAAAAACACACACATGCATGCTCATACACATGGGAAATTACACACATGAATGCTCATACACATGGGAAATCACACATCACGCTCGCACATACTGCAAAAGACACACATTCATGCTCAAAGACAGGAAAAACACACACATGCACTCACACACATGGTAAATCACACATTGGAAATCATACACATGCACGCTCACACATATGAGAAATCATACACATGCATGCTCACACACATGGGAAATCACACATGCAAGCTATACACACGAGAAATCATACACATGCATGCTCACAGATGGGAAATCACACACATGCATGCTCACACACGGGTAATCACACATGTATGCTCACACACACTTAAAACACACATGCACGCTCACACGGGAAATACATATGCACACTCACATATGGGAAAACACATGCATGATCACACACTTGAGAAAACACACACATGCAGACTCACACACAGGAAAATTACACATGCATGCTGTCACACATGGGAAATCACATCCATACACGCTCACATACATGGGAAATCACACATGCATGCTCAAACACACGCAAAATCACACATGCACTATCACACACTTGAGAAAACACATATGTATGCTCACACGAATAGGAAAACACACATACTCTAACCGGCCATGTTTAATTTATTATTTGTCCAATGCCAGAACTCCTCACCCTACTAATCTCAGCACAGCAAAAGCTGAGATGAGCACCTGGAGAGGTTACCTGGAGTGTGCAGGACAGTGTGCACAAAGGGCAGCTACCTCTCACCATGTCCTGCTGTCCTGGGCTGCTGCTCTGCACGCTGATGCTACTCCCCCTCCTGGCTGATCGGACATCCGAGACAGATCTGCACACAGAAGAGAAGGATGGTGCGTGCGATCACCATGTAAGTAACGCGCTCACCTCTTGTTATTTGCCAGGACTCGGAGCTGCCCCCTCTCACCACTGCGTGCACATGGCTGAAGCCGGTTATGGCTGCAGCCACAAGCGCACACTGCCTTTCCCGCCCCCCTATGATGCTGCACAATATGGAGATGTGTCCCTGACTCCGACCCTCCCCCCCTCCGAAAACACAACAGTTTTCCTGGATTGTGTAACGGAGGGGAGATTAAAATTAAAAAAATTCTCTTCCATGTCTTGGTGCCGCCCCCTGCAGCCCAGCGCCCCAGGCACGTGCCCTCCAGTGCCTAGTGGTAAATACAGCCCTGTATTATATCTGTTTTCCTGATATCTTTAAGGCCTCTTTCACACTTCCGGCGGCCCCCGGCATTTTGCCGCAGCGCCGCATCAGAAAACTTCATGCGTTTTTTTGCCGGATGGTTTCTGATGCTTGGAGACATCAGAAACCATCCGGCAAAAAACAAAAACGTTACATGCAGCGTTTTGTCCGGCCGCCGCAATGTACATTTGCGCCGCATCCGGACAAAACCGCATGCAACGCATTTGTGTAGCCCTGGTACACAATACCAGGAGGATGAGTGGAGAGGTAACAGTTAAGGTCTCTTCATGACATCATGTACACTTCTGACACACCCAGCAGGGGTGTGGAAGGGAGTGAATTTCTAGTCAGTCAGTTTCCTGTCCTTGGACAGAGTAGACGTGTCCAGTTTGAGCCTGTCATCAGTTCAGAACGTGGAGGCTGGTACAGGTGGTCTAATTCACCTTAGTCTAGTCAGAGCTGTGCCCCACTGGAAGAAAGACTGAACTAACTATTAAGAGTCGAGCAAATCGAAGGGCAAAGTGGTTTATTGGAATAGTGCTTACGGATTGAAGAAGTCCTGCACATTGCAACCGGTCACTGGGGACCGAAGAATCACTATTGTTACAAGCATAGTGAGGAGAAAACCAGAGATTTACCGGACCCTAGGTCGCGGCAAACAAGCCCCTTATAGTCAGTACGTAACTGGGGTCAGGGGAAGTGAAGACTTTGAGTTTCTGCAGGACAAAATAAGAATTCAGCTCCCTCATAGAAAGGCTCCTAACACTAAATTGACTGGGAAGCACAGCTTTGGATAAACTGGAATCATAGAGGGGACTACGCTTCAGGCTGGTCGTACTCATCTTCATTGGACAGTAAAGGAGGCCCCTAACTTGCTTAGCTGTTGCCTCAAAGCTCATCCTCCATCAACCCCATCAGCCTCCCTGGGACCTGCTTGAACATCTTACAAGTAAAGGTATGGAAAGACGCTGACCGTGTGAGACTGAGTTATTATTGCATGCCTGCACAATCCCTACCTAACTCCCGATCTGAGGGACCAGTCCCACCTGTAGGGGACCCGACATCTAGCTGCATCACCATCCCCTCAGAGATCTACAGCAGCGCTGGTATAAATTACCAGAAGACTACAGGTGGCGTCATGAACTGTATATAAATATCCCCTGTAAATATTCCCCCAACATACGCCAGACCGCCAGGGCCACAGACCGAGCCACCGCTACCTGTGACAAACCCCATAGACTTCCATGGGCTCGGCTCTGAGTACCCCATTGCCCTGGTAACCCACAATTGTGGTGGCGGGTCGACACAAAAATTTGGCGTCACGAACAGGATACGAAACTTGCAGCATTGCGAGCCCTGTGTGCCTGTGGAGTGTTTTGGTGAAAAAGACTGTTGCTGTTGTTTGGCGCCAAATACCGCCATATTTGCCGCCAGATTCGCGCCCTAAGGCGTTGGAGAAGAAGGTGGGCGTACCTGAAAGAGCGCGCAAAGTCTTGGACACGCCCCCGGCTCTGACTCAGCGGCAGGTCCTGCAACAGGAAGTGAACGCTCTGACATCAGAGCGCCTGCGACGAAGGTCCTGTTCTCACTGCGGTGCCTGTGAAATAGCAGCATCTGAAACCGGTAGGCTCCGTTTAACCAAGGGGGCGCTAAGATGTCACAACAACCGGCTGACAGTGCGGCCCCAGCCGGAGGCCCCAATCCCGCACCGTCTGGTATTGTAGCGCCAGATGGGGGCGCAGGCCCTGCACCAGTCCGGTAGTCCCGATCATGCCACTAACGCTCCCATATATGCCAGGGGCGAAATGGCTTCCCCAGTACAGCGGTGAGCCAGGCACATTAGCAGGCTTCAAGCGGAAGTTATGCAGCATCTAGAAATGTACTCCATGCCTGAGAGACAAAAAGCTGCTGTGCTAATAGGGCAGCTAACTGGCGCTGCTGAGAGGGAAGTGGAGACTTGGGATACCGTTGATCAGGAGTCGGTACCTGCGATCTTCCTGAAGCTGCATGCCATATTTGAAGACCGCACAGAAACGGATCTCCGGATGGCCTTCTATCACTGTTCACAGCAGCCAGGTGACAGCATCCGGGACTATGCTTGCCGACTACAGGGAGCCCTGAAAGCACTCAAGCAAATTAACAATTTAAATGCTATCGACGAGAATAAAATGTTGAAAGAACAATTTATACAGGGATTGAGATCCCCAGAGGAACGCAGAACTGTAAATTGGTGGTCCTTAGATCATCCTGATGCTACCTTTGATGCCCTAAAGGACATGGCAATAAAAGGGCTGCGGCCCCTGGGCAAACCTGAGGTGGCCACCCAACATCATCAGGCTGAAGTCACTCCGGAACCGGCAGTAACCCCCTTTTCCCCGCTAGTGGCTGAAGCCAAAGCGCAGGTGACACCTCCTAGTGAATTGGACTGTCTGCGCTCAGAGGTGCGCCAGCTGACTAAAAATTTGGCTGCTGTAATGAGTGCCCTGCAGCTGCGGAAAGAGGAGGAAGGGAAGATCTTGTTAGCTGACTGCCCAGAGGACGTTCCGTGGATGCACCGGAGAAGAAAGAAGACGTCGCCCCCCCGGAGGAGGACAACGCCACCCCCAGGAGCAACCTCTGATCAACACCCTCCTCGTCGAGAGATCATCTGTTACCGCTGCAACCGGAAAGGTCATCTGTCTACACAGTGTCCTTTAAACGGGCAGAACCTGGGTCCAAGGGCCAACACCCAGGAGAATACCCGTCAGGCCCCCTAGACTGGAACCGCAGGTATGTGGGCGGGCGACCCTACCTGTCTATTATTCTAGATGGTATTGCTGTTCCAGCATTGTTAGACACTGGGTCGCAGGTGACCCTAATACCTGATGCTCTATATACCAAGTACTGGTCAATGGACAGTCTTAAACCTCCGAGCCTTGACTTTACTGTGTATGCTTCGAATGGTCTTCCTGTAGAAGTACTCGGAACAAAATGTGTAGATGTAAAGGTGGGCAGAGAGGAGTTGAAAGACCAAGGGCTTCTGGTAGTAAAGACTGTAAATGAGGAGAACGGTTTAAATATCATTTTGGGTACTAACATTATCGGTAATTGTTTGGGAGAAGTTGTGTTCTTACTCCAACAGCTCGCTGAGATTGCCCGACCAAGGCAGAGAGGAGTAATCCAAAGAGAGATCCGGGCCCTGGTGTGTCAGCAGCAAGCGAAGCTTACCGACGGCGAAATTGGTAATGTACGGGTCACTGACTCAGATCCTATTGTGATACCCCCAATGAGTGAAATGATCATTTGGTGCAGGGCAGCCATAGGTCTGAGAGGACAGAATTACCAAGCTGTAGTAGAACCCCACCATTCAGAACATAGACCTACACTTATGACTGCTAGAGGAGTAGTAGAAGTGGTGAATGGAAGAGTACCGGTACGGCTTCTCAATTGGGGAGATGATGAGGTAAATTTACCCCGTTATGCAACCATTGCTAAACTTCATGCTGTTGATAATAATTCTATTCTCCCGGCTGAGTCCTTAGACTCCTGTCAAATAGAGGAGGACAATGACCCAGCAACTCAGGTGGCGGAATGGTGTCAGCAACTCCATGTTGGGACGGACACCACTCCCGCTCACCAGAAGCAAGGGGTATTACGGGTGGTGCAAGAGTACGCCCAAGTGTTTAGCAAAAATCCACTTGATTTTGGGACAATTAAAGGAGTACAACATCATATCCCTACAGGCAGTCATCCTCCCATCAAAGAGCGGTATAGGCCCATACCTCCAGCTCATTATCAGAAGGCTAAAGAAATGTTGAATGATATGAAGAAAGCTGGGGTGATAAGGGATAGTTGTAGCCCCTGGGCAGCACCTCTAGTTCTGGTTAAAAAGAAAGATGGTAGTATGAGAATGTGTGTGGATTACAGGCAGGTGAACGCATAACACACAAGGATGCATACCCGCTACCACGTATAGAGGAATCATTAGCTGCTCTGAAAACGGCTAACTACTTTTCTACCCTCGATCTGACTAGTGGTTACTGGCAAGTGGCTGTGGCTGAGGAGGATCGTGAGAAAACGGCTTTCACCACCCCAATGGGGCTCTGTGAGTTCGACAGAATGCCGTTTGGGCTCAGTAGTGCCCCAGGAACATTTCAGAGAGTGATGGAAAAACTGTCTGGGACATCTCAATTTTGAAACCGTGCTGCTATACCTAGACGACGTCATCGTGTATTCCAAGACTTATGAGGACCATCTGAAGCACCTGGCAGAAGTATTCGAGTCCCTGTCCAGGTACGGGATGAAATTAAAACCCTCAAAATGCCATCTACTCAAGCAGAAGGTACAATACTTGGGGCACATCGTCAGTTCGGAAGGAGTAGCGCCGGACCCAGAGAAAGTCACTGCCATCCAGAAGTGGCCGGAGCCGAAGAACCTTAAGGAAGTGCGACAGTTCCTGGGACTAACGGGTTACTACAGAAGGTTCGTGAAAGATTACACGAAGAAGGCAGCTCCTTTACAGGACCTCCTGGTAGGACAATCCTTAAAGAGCAGAAACCCTCCCTTTAATTGGGGTAAAGAACAGGCTGAAGCATTCCAAAAGATGAAAGAGATCCTTACAGGTGATGAGATCTTAACCTATCCTGATTACAGCCAACCGTTCCTGTTGTACACCGACGCCAGTAATGAAGGGTTGGGAGCAGTTCTCAGTCAGAAGCAGAATGGCCAAGAAAAAGTCATCGCATATGCCAGCAGAAAACTCAGGCCAACGGAGAGGAATCCGGAAAATTATAGCAGCTTCAAGCTGGAGTTTCTGGCGCTGGTCTGGGCCATTACTGAAAGATTTAAGCACTATCTGGCCTCCAATAAGTTCACGGCGTACACAGACAACAACCCGTTAACGCACCTGGAAACCGCCAAGCTGGGTGCCATGGAGCAGCGATGGATGGCTCGGTTGTCCAATTACCAGTTTACTATCAAGTACCGGGCAGGTCGAAAGAATGCTAATGCTGATGCGTTGTCCCGAATGCCGCATGACTCTGATACGGAAGAAGAATCGGACGACCTGGAAGAAATTGAGCTACCCGCGTTCCATCGAAATGGGGTAGTCCACGAGCATCGAGTTCACAGAAAGCAGTATGGTGCAACATTAAATCCTTTACCCCATCACAGCTGGAAAGAGACTCAGGACAGTGATCCAGTGGTCAGCCGCATCAAGGAGTTGTTAAAACAGGAAGGTTCCTCCTTGGAAAAGGATGCACCTATGTCAGCCAAGCTCCTGTGGAACGAGAAAAGCAGGTTGTTCCTATACCGTGAGAAGTTGTGCAGAAGATACGTCAACCCCAGAACCCATGAAATGGTCTGGCAAATCGTGGTCCCCAAGGCAGACGTCCCAATGGTGTTGGAAGCGTACCACGATCAAGCAGGACACTTTGGCTGGAGAAAGTTGGAGACCCTGTTGAGATGCCGGTTCTACTGGGTAGGGATGCGCAGCTCCATCGAGAGGTGGTGTCGGAACTGTGGACCCTGTGGTCTCAGAAGAAAGGACTACGGTAGTCAAAAGGCCCCCCTGCAACCTATCCGGACGACTCGTCCCCTGGAGATTGTGGCCCTGGACCATGTCAAACTGTCGCCGAGTAGATCTGGATACTCATACGCCTTGACCATGGTGGACCATTACTCCAGATTTCTGGTGGTTGTTCCAGTGAAAGACCAGACCGCAGTGACGGCCGCGAAAACCTTTCAAGCAAGCTTCTGCAGACCGCATGGGTATCCGGAGCAAGTCTTAACCGATCAGGGACCTGCTTTTGAAGCCGATTTATTCAAGGAATTCTGCCACATGTACGGGTGCAAGAAAATAAGAACAACACCATATCACCCTCAAACCAACGGTCTTTGTGAAAAGATGAACCATATTGTCCTTGACTTGTTGAGATCCATACCGTTGGAAGACAGGAATCGATGGCCGGATTTACTACCTGATTTGGTTGATTTGTATAATCATATACCTGTAAGCTCAACTAACTGCACTCCAGCTTATTTATGCGAGCAAGGCCCGGAAAACTACCAATGGATTTAGAACTTGGAGTGGTAGAACCGGAGGCAGACGACGCTGTTGAAAACTGGGACGTCAATCGGCAAGAGCAATACAGAAGAGTACAAATCTGTGTAGAGGAAAGTCTCAATAAGGCACGGGAGAAACAGGAAGATGTTTACAACCGAAATGCTCCTGCCAAGCCTTTGATGCCTGGAGAGGTAGTATTAAAAAGAAAAAGGAAGATGCACAAATTGGATAATCAGTGGGAGCAAGAACCCTACGTCATACAAGATTCTAAATATGACAACAGAAAAGTTTGTGTCGTCAGTAAAGACGGAGGAAGAACAACAACCACTGTGTCCAGAGATCATTTGAAGTTGTGTCCAGAACACTTAAAGAGTTGTGAAAAGAACCCTGTCCTCAATCAAGGAGAAGGAAAGGAAGAGGTCCTACACACAGATCTGGGAGATTTTCCTGCGGATTGGCCCCGACTGGGAGATGCTGTGATAATTCCAGTGTTGCAGTTTTATCAGCCACAAGAGGAAGTTTTACCTCCAGTAGTGCCTGTGGTGCCAGTTGAGCCCGCTCAGGAGTTACCCATCCCAGCAACACCTCAACCTGTGGAACCTCAAGATGGATCATTTGTAGCAGCGCCCCATACTATGGGATCCCCTGGTGAAGCTGACTCACACCGTCCAGCCATCAGTACGCTTGCCAGATCCATAGAAAGATTGAGGCAGTTCTATAGTTTGCCGTTACGCAGTGCAGACAGATCGCAACTTGATATACCTGAGGCTACACCACGTAGATCAGAGCGAACCACCAAAGGGAAGTTACCCATTAGATATCAGCAGTGATTATAACGAATTGATGTGAATATTGTAAAAAGTCTATATATATATATGTGTTTTTCCCTATTATGTTTTACAATGGACTCAGAGGCTGAGGACTGAGCCAGCCCAAAAACTGTATCCTGTAAATAGTTGCACTTTGTGCCTTTTTAATGGTTTCACATGAAACCTTGACTTACCTCTGAACCAAAAACCCGTGTGGTGTGGCACTGAGTGAGGTCTGCATTTGGATGTCCTGCAGCCCACCCAGGACCCACGTTGAAGGTTTGGTGCGGGTCCTTCACAAGTATACTGTATATTTATTAAATGCTATTTAATACTTTTGTATTTCTATATATAATGTTAATGTTTGCAACGTTCAAGATATCCTCACCTCCCGGATGGGACGAATTACTGTTATTGTTAATATTTTCATGCATAAACAAAACTGTCTCTTTATATTTTACAGCCCGGGAGTGCTGTCGTTTACCATGGGGGAATGTGTAGCCCTGGTACACAATACCAGGAGGATGAGTGGAGAGGTAACAGTTAAGGTCTCTTCATGACATCATGTACACTTCTGACACACCCAGCAGGGGTGTGGAAGGGAGTGAATTTCTAGTCAGTCAGTTTCCTGTCCTTGGACAGAGTAGACGTGTCCAGTTTGAGCCTGTCATCAGTTCAGAACGTGGAGGCTGGTACAGGTGGTCTAATTCACCTTAGTCTAGTCAGAGCTGTGCCCCACTGGAAGAAAGACTGAACTAACTATTAAGAGTCGAGCAAATCGAAGGGCAAAGTGGTTTATTGGAATAGTGCTTACGGATTGAAGAAGTCCTGCACATTGCAACCGGTCACTGGGGACCGAAGAATCACTATTGTTACAAGCATAGTGAGGAGAAAACCAGAGATTTACCGGACCCTAGGTCGCGGCAAACAAGCCCCTTATAGTCAGTACGTAACTGGGGTCAGGGGAAGTGAAGACTTTGAGTTTCTGCAGGACAAAATAAGAATTCAGCTCCCTCATAGAAAGGCTCCTAACACTAAATTGACTGGGAAGCACAGCTTTGGATAAACTGGAATCATAGAGGGGACTACGCTTCAGGCTGGTCGTACTCATCTTCATTGGACAGTAAAGGAGGCCCCTAACTTGCTTAGCTGTTGCCTCAAAGCTCATCCTCCATCAACCCCATCAGCCTCCCTGGGACCTGCTTGAACATCTTACAAGTAAAGGTATGGAAAGACGCTGACCGTGTGAGACTGAGTTATTATTGCATGCCTGCACAATCCCTACCTAACTCCCGATCTGAGGGACCAGTCCCACCTGTAGGGGACCCGACATCTAGCTGCATCACCATCCCCTCAGAGATCTACAGCAGCGCTGGTATAAATTACCAGAAGACTACAGGTGGCGTCATGAACTGTATATAAATATCCCCTGTAAATATTCCCCCAACATACGCCAGACCGCCAGGGCCACAGACCGAGCCACCGCTACCTGTGACAAACCCCATAGACTTCCATGGGCTCGGCTCTGAGTACCCCATTGCCCTGGTAACCCACAATTGTGGTGGCGGGTCGACACACATTGACATGCGGCGCCATCCGGCGCTAATGCATGTCAATGCGAAAAAAAGCCGCATGCGGCGCATCAGGTTTTCTGATGCGGCGCTGCGGCAAAATGTCGGGGGCGCCGTGAGGCGCCCACCGGAAGTGTGAAAGAGGCCTTAGTTGCAAGAAGCTCCTAAGCTCCCACAAGTGGTGGCATCAGGAAACCAGAATTTTATGTCTTAGGCTGTGGTTCCACGGTCCGGAACCACAGCGCTTTGGACGGAGCGGAAATTCCGCTCCGTCTAAGCCCCGCCCCCTTTCTGACGCGCGCTCTTTCCGGAGGTGTTCAGGACACCTCCGGAACACCTCCGGAAAGAACGCAGGGCTACATAGCCCTGTGTGAAATTCTGTTGCGGCGACGAACCGTCGCCGCAACACGCGAGGACATGCTGCGGTCTGAAAAGACGCGCCGCATGTCCGTTTACGCAGGTCTGCCACCTGCGTGTTGTTACGCATAGTGGAGACGGGATTTCTTGAAATCCCCTCCACTATGCTGTAACAATCTGGACGCTGCGTGTTTGGCGCTGCGCCAGCGCACAGCGCCAAACACGCAGCGTTTACTGATCGTGGAAACTCACCCTTAGAGGGGAACAAAACTTTTAAAAGACTTTTGACATTTAGTCACATCAGAATCCATTATTAGTGGGGATCAGGACTTGAGACCCTCACCAATTGATGGGAAGAAGAGGAACCGCTCAGCTAATTTTCAGAGTGCAATCAGTGCAGAGTACACAGTTTTTGTGGGTCTGTACACCGCTCTACTGTGTGCATAAGACCGAAGTTTGGGACTTCCGGGTCAGCCCCTGGCTGGGAGGCTGTGAGAAGAAATAGCTCCGCATCCCCGGCAGATTTCACCCCCTCAAAGCTGTAAAATCTGATAAGAAAACTAAGGATCAAAAGCACAGAGAAGTGAGAAGCAGATAATCCAGCTGATGGAACGTTATCTCCTCCACAGCAGTAAAGGCTGGGTCTCACATAGCGATACACCAGCGATCCCGACAACGATATGCACTTGTCAGGATCGCTGGTGTATCGCTACATGATCACTGCTGAGCTGCCAAACAGGCATCTCAGGCAGCGATCTGGGACAGCGACACTGCGGGTAACATCGCTTAGTTACCCGCAGTGTACCTTGGATACCAGCGCCCTGATGCAGGGAGCTGGTATCCAAGGTACACAGCGGGTTTCCAAGTGCTGCGCGGTGCCTGGAAACCCGCTGTGTACCTTGGATACCAGCTCCCTGCATCAGGGCGCTGGTATCCAAGGTACACAGCGGGTTTCTAGGCACAGCCCCGCTCCTGGAAACCCGCTGTGTACCTTGGTTACCAGCGGATCGCTGGTCTCCCGCCTGTCACACGCAGCGATGCGTGCCTGTCAGCGGGAAACCAGCGATCAAAAAAAGGTCCAGACATTTCAGCGACGATCAGCGATACCCGGCAGGGGGGCTGATCGTCGCTGAATGTCACACACAGCGATATCGCTGGTGAGCTCGCTGCTGCGTCACAAAACTAGTGACTCAGCACCAATCTCGGTAGCGATATCGCTATGTGAGACGGGCCCTTAAAACCCCGGTGAGTGATATGACAGGGGAGACTCAGGAGATATCCAAAATGGCCACCAATGAAGCCTTGCTGTTATCACCAGCACAGGAGCAAAGAGGGGAGGATTTGTGTACAGACTATCAGCAGGAGACGGGGCTGAGAGAAGATGGGAGAAGACGGGGAGAATCTGACCAGCTGAGGGAAGAGATGCAGGCAGACTTCAGCAGTATAAACTACAAAGAACTTACTGAATCAGTAATCGAACACCTCACCCCACAGATAAGAGTCTCCCTTGAGAATGCAATGAAACAGACGCTGATGGGTCTTAACCCCTTAACCCCCAAGGGTGGTTTGCACGTTAATGACCGGGTCAATTTTTACAATTCTGACCACTGTCTCTTTATGAGGTTATAACTCTGAAACGCTTCAACGGATCTTCGCGATTCTGAGATTGTTTTCTCGTGACATATTGTACTTCACGTTAGTGGTAAAATTTCTTCGATATACCTTGCGTTTATTTTTGAAAAAAACGCAAATATGGCGAAAATTTTGAAAATTTTGCAATTTTCAAACTTTTAATTTTTATTCCCTTAAAACAGAGAAATATGTCACACAATATAGTTAATAACATTTCCCACATGTCTACTTTACATCAGTACAATTTTGGAACCAAATTTTTTTTTTCTTAGGAAATTATAAGGGTTAAAAGTTGACCAGCGATTTCTCATTTTTACAACAAAATTTACAAAGCCATTTTTTTAGGGACCACCTCATATTTGAAGTCACTTTGAGGGGTCTATATAGCAGAAAATACCCAAAAGTGACACCATTCTAAAAACTGCACCCCTCAAGGTACTCAAAACCACATTCAAGAAGTTTATTAACCCTTCAGGTGCTTCACAGGAGCTGAAGCAACGTGGAAGGAAAAAATGAATATTTAACTTTTTAGCCACAAAAATGATCTATTACAAACTTTTTTTTTATTTTCACAAGGGTAAAAGGAGAAAATGGACAGATAAAGTTGTTGTGCAATTTCTCCTGAGTATGCCAATAGCCAATATGTGGAGGAAAACCACTGTTTGGGCACATGGCAGAGCTCGTAAGGGAAGGAGCGCCGTTTGACTTTTTCAAACTAAAATTGGCTGGAATTGAGATTGGACGCCATGTCGTGTTTGGAGAGCCCCTGATGTGCCTAAACAGTGGAAATGTGTAGCCCTGGTGTTAGGTACACGCAGTACCCTGGAGAGTGTGTGGCGAGACAGCAGTTTAATGCTAAATACCCATTCACTCAACATACACTAGACACACCCTTAGGGTAGTGTAGTTACTTGTGAGGGAGTGGTCAGGGTGTATGTTTGTTGAGTGATTTGGAGTGTGTTTCCTGTCTTCGGACAGAGCAGACGTCTGGAGTTTAGCTGGAGGGAGGAAGTCGTCCAGCCTGCTCATCATCAGTTCAGAACGTGGAGGCTAGTACAGGTGGTCTAATTCACCTCAGCCTAGTCAGAGCTGTACCTCACCTGAATACATTGAAAGAAAGAAGAAGCTTAGTGCAGAAAGACTTCAGTCACCTGTCTCAAGGACAGTGAAAGGTTCAGAGACGTGCTCCTGCCTAGTGATAACTGAGAATCTGTAACTAACTTTGAAGGAAGTGAATGAAGGAAGTGACTACCCGACTTTATGCAAGTGTGAGTGTTTATGCTACCAGCGAGGACAAGGCGAAAGGCACAGTGGAAAGATTATTGGAAAGGTGCTTTTGGATTGAAGAAGTCCTGCACATTGCAACCGGTCACTGGGGACCGAAGGATCACTATTAGCTACAAGCATAGTGGTAAGAAAACCAGGGATTTACCGGACCTTAGGTCGCGGCAAACAGCCCCTTATAGTCAGTACGTAACTGGGGTCAGGGGGAGTGAAGACTTTGAGTCCGTGCACGACAAGACAGGAATTCAGCTCTCTCGCAGGAAGGCTCCTACCACAAAACTGACTGGGCAGTACAGCTATGGATTAGCTGGAGTTATTGAGGGAACTACGCTTCAGGCTGGTTGTACTCATCGTGTTGAAAGTAAAGGAGGCCCCTAACTTGTCCAGCTGCTGTCTCAAGATACACTCTCCTTGGATCAGCCTCCCTGGGACCTGCCTGAACATCTTACAAGTAAAGGTATGGAAAGACGCTGACCGTGTGAGACTGTGTTATTTATCTGCACCCGACTTCACTAACTTCATAGACTTTGAGGGACCAGTCCCACCTGTAGGGGACCCGACATCTAGCTGCCTCACCATCCCCTCAGAGATCTACAGCAGCGCTGGTACAAATTACCAGAAGACTACAGGTGGCGTCACGAACTGTATATAAATCTATCCCCTGTAAATATATCCCTAACATACGCCAGACCGCCCGGGCCACAGACCGAGCCACAGCTACCTGTGACAATCCCCATAGACTTCTACGGGCTCGGCTCTGAGTACCCCATTGCCCTGGTAACCCACAATTGTGGTGGCGGGTCGACACAACTTGGCGTCACGAACAGGATGCGAAACTCGCCGAATTGCGAGCCCTGTGTGCCTAAGGAATTGTTTTTGTGAAAAGGACTGTTTGCACTTTTGGCGCCAAAAATCGCCATCTTTGTCGCCATATTCGCGCCCTCAGGCGCTGGAGAAGAAGGTGGGCGTACCTTCGTGGGCGTGTACCCCCCAGTGGCGCGAAGAAAATGCCTGCCCTCTCAAAGTGCTATTACAATATGCGATCCTGCCCTACAGCAAAGGAGGTCCGCCTCCTCTTCACCTTCCCTGCGAGGAGGAGGAGACGCAAACCCCGCCTCCACGGAAGAGACCGGATGTCTCTGGAGGAAGAGGAAAGAATCTTCTGGAACATCATGGATGCAGGACGTGTGCAGCCGAGCAGGGAAGCGGAGGAAGGCAGGCCCCGTGCCCCAGCCAAGCTGCCACCAGCACCGGAGTTATCCGTGGTCTTGCACCTGCAGCAGGCGTTGCTAGAAATTCAGGAAGAAAATGCACGCCTGAAGAAGATGGTCCAGAACCAACCTGGATTTGAAGAGATCGAGAGACGCCGGCGTACCCTGGAGCAGCGGAGGCTGTGGGACACGGTGATCTCTCCCCTCAACGACCCCCCACGATTCGAGTTACCGAAGATTCTGCTGCCCAAGGCGAAGGAGCAACCGGAGGCTGCCCCCGAAAGTACCGATCCTGATCCCACCGGTGAAGCGGTGGAGGCGAAGGAGGTTGAGGAGGTACCGCCAATTCCGGAACGCCCGCCCGGCCAGGAGGCCGCAGCAGATGATCGGTCCCCGACAGGGACACCGGAGGGGTCCTGTCCGTCGTTACCAGACGTCGACTGGGACGAGATGGCGCGCCTGGATGACGTCGCCTACACCGCCCAGTGGGAATATGAGTGGCAGCGTCGTGAGGAGAAGCAGAAACGCCAGCAGGAGGAAGAGCGGGAAGCTCAGCGGAACCGTCAGCGACAACATGCAGAGCTGATCGCGGACAAGGAGAGTGTCCGGAGAGAGAAAGTTACCCTGAGGGAACCGCGGCGGCAGGGGTGTGTGACTGAGTTCCAGCTCCGGAAGGGCTGGGGCTTCATCCGTGAACCGGGCCTCTACCCAGGGGTCTTTGTTAGTCGCAGGGACGTAGAATCCCACCTACCGCAAGGCCATCCCGGGAGGGACTTAGTAAATGGAGACATTGTCACGTACACACGGCACTGGGGAATGAAGGGATGGTATGCCCTTAACGTCACCATCGTCCGTGACCCCGTCCCAGACGCAGGTAACGTCACCACTACCGCAGCGTCCCCGTCTCCAGCTCAAGCAGTATCCGGCCGTGCCCCAGCATCGCCCCCTGCAAGTTCATCGCAAATGAAAGCAACATCTACATCGCAACATGCGACCCAGTCTCAATCGCAATCCATGACACGGTCCATATCGTTAACTGTGATTGAAACGCAATCGGTGTCTCGTGAGGAGAATGTACCCGTTGCGCCCCTAGTGGTTCGCACGAGAACTGTGGCGACCCAGACCCTAATCGCAGCGCATGATTTGTTAGTCCTGGGATCTAGGGCCCATTGCATTGTTCCAGCCCCCGGGGTGGAAAGTGTATTAGAAGTAAATGAATAAATAGTAAAGAAGAATCGGTGAGATCCCTATAGGGTCTACCATAAGTAATATTGTAGAAAGTTTAGGAATGTTTTACAAATTTTTGCACAAGTTGAAGAGTATAACGTATATAATGCATATATATATTGCTAACCGTAGAATGCCCGGCTGGGTAACCAGAAAAAGTTTGCACTTTAGTATTATAATAATGTGATATTATATCTGTGTCTTTGTTTTACAATGGACTTTGAGGTTGAGGACTGTGCCAACCCAGAACTTATTTGTATATAGTTGCGCTTCGGTGCTTTATCTTGGTTTTACATAAAACCAGCACAACTACCTCTGAATACAAAAACCCGTGTGGTGTGGCACTGAGTGAGGTCTGCATTCGGATGTCCTGCAGCCCACCCAGGACCTACGTTGAAGGTTTGGTGCGGGTCCTTCACAAGAATACTGTATATTTATTGAATGCTATTTAATATTTGTATTGTTCTATAATGTTTTTGTTTTGCAACGTTCAAGATATCCTCACCTCCGGATGGGACGAATTAATGTTCATTGTTGATGTTTTCATGCATAAACAAAACTGTCTCTTTTGTATTTTACAGCCCGGGAGTGCTGTCTTTTACCATGGGGGAATGTGTAGCCCTGGTGTTAGGCACACGCAGTACCCTGGAGAGTGTGTGGCGAGACAGCAGTTTAATGCTAAATACCCATTCACTCAACATACACTAGACACACCCTTAGGGTAGTGTAGTTACTTGTGAGGGAGTGGTCAGGGTGTATGTTTGTTGAGTGATTTGGAGTGTGTTTCCTGTCTTCGGACAGAGCAGACGTCTGGAGTTTAGCTGGAGGGAGGAAGTCGTCCAGCCTGCTCATCATCAGTTCAGAACGTGGAGGCTAGTACAGGTGGTCTAATTCACCTCAGCCTAGTCAGAGCTGTACCTCACCTGAATACATTGAAAGAAAGAAGAAGCTTAGTGCAGAAAGACTTCAGTCACCTGTCTCAAGGACAGTGAAAGGTTCAGAGACGTGCTCCTGCCTAGTGATAACTGAGAATCTGTAACTAACTTTGAAGGAAGTGAATGAAGGAAGTGACTACCCGACTTTATGCAAGTGTGAGTGTTTATGCTACCAGCGAGGACAAGGCGAAAGGCACAGTGGAAAGATTATTGGAAAGGTGCTTTTGGATTGAAGAAGTCCTGCACATTGCAACCGGTCACTGGGGACCGAAGGATCACTATTAGCTACAAGCATAGTGGTAAGAAAACCAGGGATTTACCGGACCTTAGGTCGCGGCAAACAGCCCCTTATAGTCAGTACGTAACTGGGGTCAGGGGGAGTGAAGACTTTGAGTCCGTGCACGACAAGACAGGAATTCAGCTCTCTCGCAGGAAGGCTCCTACCACAAAACTGACTGGGCAGTACAGCTATGGATTAGCTGGAGTTATTGAGGGAACTACGCTTCAGGCTGGTTGTACTCATCGTGTTGAAAGTAAAGGAGGCCCCTAACTTGTCCAGCTGCTGTCTCAAGATACACTCTCCTTGGATCAGCCTCCCTGGGACCTGCCTGAACATCTTACAAGTAAAGGTATGGAAAGACGCTGACCGTGTGAGACTGTGTTATTTATCTGCACCCGACTTCACTAACTTCATAGACTTTGAGGGACCAGTCCCACCTGTAGGGGACCCGACATCTAGCTGCCTCACCATCCCCTCAGAGATCTACAGCAGCGCTGGTACAAATTACCAGAAGACTACAGGTGGCGTCACGAACTGTATATAAATCTATCCCCTGTAAATATATCCCTAACATACGCCAGACCGCCCGGGCCACAGACCGAGCCACAGCTACCTGTGACAATCCCCATAGACTTCTACGGGCTCGGCTCTGAGTACCCCATTGCCCTGGTAACCCACAATTGTGGTGGCGGGTCGACACAGAAACCCCCCACAAGTGACACCATTTTGGAAACTAGACCCCCTAAGGAACTTATCTAGAACTGTTGTGAGCACTTTGAACCCCAAGTGCTTTACACAAGTTTATAATGCCCGAGCATGAAAATAAAAAATCCTATTTTATTCCCACAAAAATTATCTTTTAGTCACTAATTTTTTATTTTCCCAAGGGTAACAGGAGAAATTGAACTGTTGTGAGCACTTTGAACCCCCAAGTGTTTCACAAAAGTTTATAATGCCTGGGTCTGAAAAATAAAAAAAACAATTTTCCACAAAAATGATTTTTTAGTCCCAAATTTTTTATTTTTCCCAAGGAAATTGGACCCCAAAAGTTGTTGTCCAATTTGTCCTGAGTACGCTGATACCCCATATGTGGGGGGGGGAAACTGTTTGGGCGCACGGCAGGGCTTGGAAAGGAAGTAGTAACGTTTTGGAATGCAGACGTTGATGGGGGTCATGTTCCGTTTGCAGTGCCCCAGATGTGCCTAAACAGTGGAAATCCCCCACAAGTGACCCCATTTTGGAAACTAGACCCCCTAAGGAGCTTATCTAGATCTTTGGTGAGCACTTTGAACCCCCAAGTGCTTTACACAAGTTTATAATGCCCAAGCATGAAAATAAAAAATCCTATTTTATTCCCACAAAAATTATCTTTTAGTCACTAATTTTTTATTTTCCCAAGGGTAAAAGGAGAAATTGGACCACAAAAGTTGATGTCCAATTTGTCCTGAGTATGCTGAGACCCCATATGTGGGGGGAACCACTGTTTGGGCGCACAGCAGAGCTCGGAATGGAAGGAGCACCATTTGACTTTTTCCAAACAAAATTGGCTGGAATTGAGATTGGACGCCATGTTGCATTTGGAGAGCCACTGATGTGCCTAAACAGTGGAAACACCCCACAAGTGACCCCATTTGGGAAACTAGACCGCCTAAGGAACTTATCTAGATCTTTGGTGAGCAATTTGAACCCCAAAGTGCTTCACACAAGTTTATAACGTAGAGCCGTAAAATTAAAAAATCATATTTTTTCCACAAAAATGATCTTTTCACCCCAATTTTTATTTTCCCAAGGGTAACAAGACTCCAAAAGTTATTTTGCAATTTGTCCTGAGTACGCTGATACCCCATATGTGGGGGTAAACCACTGTTTAGGTGCATGGCAGAGTTTGGAAGGGAAGGAGCGCCGTTCGACTTTTTCAACACAGAATTGGCTGGAGCCATGTTGTGTTTGGAGAGCTCCTGATCTGCCTAAACAGTGGAAACCCCCAACAAATTACACCATTTTGGAAACTAGACCCCTCAAGGAACTTATCTAGATGTGTGGTGAGCACTTTGAACCCCGAAATGCTTCACAGAAGTTTATAACGTACAGCCGTAAAAATAAAAAATCTTTTTTTTTTTACAAAAATGATTTTTTTCGCCCCTAATATTTTATTTTCACAAGGGTAACAGGAGAAATTGGACCCAAAAAGTTGTTGTCCAATTTGTCCTGAGTACGCTGATACCCAATATGTGGGAGTAAACTACTGTATGGGCACACGTCTGGGCTCGGAAGGGAAGTAGTGACGTTTTGGATTGCAGACTTTGATGGAATGGTCTGGGGGCGTCATGTCGCATTTGGAGAGCCCCTGGTGCCCCTAAACAGTGGAAACCCCCCACAAGTGACCCCATTTTGGAAAATAGACCCCACAAGGAACTTATCTAGATGTGTGGTGAGCACTTTGAACCCCGAAGTGCTTCACAGAAGTTTATAACGTACAGTCGTAAAAATAATTTTTTTTTTTTTTTACAAAAATGATTTTTTCGCCCCCAATATTTTATTTTCACAAGGGTAACAGGAGAAATTGGACCCCAAAAGTTGTTGTCCAATTTGTCATGAGTACGCTGATACCCAATATGTGGGAGAAAACTACTGTATGGGTACACGTTGGGGCTCGGAAGGGAAGTAGTGACGTTTTGGATTGCAGACTTTGATGGAATGGTCTGGGGGCGTCATGTCGCATTTGGAGAGCCCCTGATGCGCCTAAACAGTGGAAACCCCCCACAAGTGACCCCATTTTGGAAAATAGACCCCACAAGGAACTTATCTAGATGTGTGGTGAGCGCTATGAAGCCCCAAGTGCTTCACAGAAGTTTATAACGTACAGTCGTAAAAACAAAAAAAATCATTTTTTTTTTTAAAAAAATGATATTTTTACCCCCAGTTTTTTATTTTCCCAAGGGTAACAGAAGAAGTAGGACAAATTTCACAATAACTCTTGGGGTCCAGAGTACGCTGATACCCCATATGCGGGGGTAAACTACTGTTTGGGCGCATGGCAGAGCTCAGAAGTGAAGGAGCACCATTTGACTTTTTCAATACAGAATTGGCTGGAATTGAGATCAGACGCCATGTCACATTTGGAGAGCCCCTGATGTGCCTAAACAGCGGAAACCCCCCAATTCTAACTCCAACCCTAACCCCAACACACCCCTAACCCTAGTCCCAACCCTAACCACAAACCTAACCCTAACACACCCATAACCCTAATCCCAACCCTAACCCTAATCCTAACTTTAGCGCCAACCCTAACTTTAGCCGCAACCCTAACCCTAATGGGAAAATGGAAATAAATACTTTTTTTTAATTTTATTATTTTTCCCTAACTAAGGGGGTGATAAAGGGGGTTTGATTTACTATTTATAGCGGGTTTTTATGATTGGCAGCTGTCACGCTAAAAGACGCTTTTTATTGCAAAAAATAGTTTTTGCATCACCACATTTTGAGAGCTATAATTTTTGTATATTTTGGCCCACAGAGTCATGTGAGGTCTTATTTTTTGCGGGACGAGGTGACGTTTTTATTGGTACCATCTTTGAGCATGTGACGTTTTTGATCGCTTTTTATTTCGATTTTTGGGAGGTTAGAATGAACAAAAATCAGCAATTCATGAATTTCTTTTGGGGGAGGCGTTTATACCGTTCCGCGTGTGGTAAAATTGATGAAGCAGTTTTATTCTTCGGGTCAGTACGATTATGGCAATATCTCATTTATGTCATTTTTTTATGTTTTGGCGCTTTTATACAATAAAAACAATTTTATATAAAAAAATTATTATTTTTGCATCGCTTTATTCTGCGAGCTATAACTTTTTTATTTTTTCGCTGATGATGCTGTATGGCGGCTCGTTTTTTGCGGGACAAGATGACGTTTTCAGCAGTACCATGCTTATTTATATCCGTCTTTTTGATCGCGTGTTATTCCACTTTTTGTTTGGCGGTATGATGATAAAGCATTGATTTTTTGCTTTGTTTTTTTTTTTGTTTTTTTTAAGGGGTTCATGAAAGGGGTTAACTAGTGGGACAGTTTTATAGGGGGGGTCGTTACGGACGCGGCGATACCAAATATGTGTACTTTTATTGTTTTGGTTTTTTTATTTACAGGAAAAAATGAAATTATTGGGGAATATTTTTTTTTTTTTATGATTTTTTTAAACAATTTTTATTTTTTTAACTTTTTTACTTTGTCCCAGGGTGGGACATCACTGTATTTTAGCAGATCGCTGGTGTGACAGTGTGCACAGCACTCTGTCACACCAGCGATCGCTCTGGCATCGCTGCAGGCTTCTCAGTGCCTGCTCTGAGGGTCTCAGGGGGGCGCGCAGGCAGCCCCCACCCTGCGCGATCCTCCCCTGTGCCCCCAGTACACCGCGATCATGTTTGATCGCGGTGTGCTAGGGGTTAATGTGCCGGGAGCGGTCCGTGACCGCTCCTGACACATAGTGCCGGGTGTCAGCTGTGATAATCAGCTGACACCCGGCTGCGATCGGACGCGCTCCCCCCCCGGAGCGCGTCCGATCGCACGAGACGTACTATCCCGTCCATGGTCATACGGGCCCAGGTACTATGGACGGGATAGTACGTCTGATGGCAGTAAGGGGTTAAAGAAGACATCTCACAACATGAAGTGAGAATAGAGGAGGCAGAAGGCAGAATTGGGCGGTTGGAAGATATTAATGAACAGGCTGATGAAGACATCAGTTTACTGCAGAAGCAAGTTCATATTTTGATAGATCGCATTGAAGATCTTGAAAACAGATCACGTAGGAATAATTTAAGGGTCGTTGGACTCCCAGAGACTATCAAGCCCAGACAACTTCAGAGAATATTTGAAGATGATCTACCAGAGGCTCGGGGAATAGCCTCTCACAGGAGGGTAGAAAGGGCGCACCGAATAGGCCCTCAAAGACCGAACAATACACCAGAGAAAAACCAGAGACCAAGGCAAGCAATAGCCAAGTACTTGGACTTTAACGATAAGGAAAACATTCTGCGAGCGTTCAGACGTCGAAGAGAGCCGTTAACTTTTCAAGGACACAAAATTATCATTTTCAATGACTATTCTGTGGAAGTTAATAAACGGCGCAGAATGTTCAGTGACTGTTGTTCCAGACTATTTAAAAATCATATACAGTTCCAGTTACTGTACCCGGCCATATTGAAAGTAAGGCACACAGATGGCTCAACAAAAAGCTTTCAAAATCCGAAGGATGCAGAAGAATACATACTGAAGCTGCTGAGGAAAAACGGACAAGATGAAACAGAGGTCGGAACATCGCCGAAGCAGGGGAGAAAAGCAGAACAAAGTACAGAGAGAGAAGAGGAATCCGGAAATAGGAGGATGAGCCCACAGACCCAAAGACAAAGAACACCCCGACATCACAAGACACTCCAGGAAGTGGATATTGAAGCAGATAATACACTCTGGAGGGGATAAAGCAGGGAGAAGGACACTTTAATATGACTGGCGACCCAAGGACTTTCCTATTTGTAGTAACTTGAGGGGGTGATCACTTAAAGAACTTAGAGATTGCTTAACGAAACAAATATTGACGGGGAGGAGAGTGTGGGGGAATAAGCCAGAAAAAGGAAGTCACAGAAAAATGCTATTGAGTGATTGTTTGTTGTTGGTTGTTAACTTGTTTTTTGTTCAAAGGGGAGACATGCAGGAACACAATGTAAGTTAGAACAAAATTGTGATTATTTGGTGTGAGCACCCAACTTATAACTCAAAAATGAAAATATCATAGTATGCACATTGTATCATGGAATGTAAAGGGGCTTAGAGCCCCCACTAAAAGAATGATGGTTCTGCGTCATTTAAAGAAACTAGAAGCAGATATTGCATTATTGCAGGAAACACATCTGAGAAATGAAGATATGTTTAGGATGAAAAAACTGTGGGTGGGAGAGGTGTATGGATCAGAGGGGGTGGGAAGAAAGGCAGGTGTTCTAATATTGCTGCACAAAAATCTACCGTACAAAGTAACACAGGTAGAACGGGATACAGATGGAAGGTACATAATGCTAAAGCTAGAAAGAAATGAGGAAGAAATCTGTGTAATCAATATATATGCGCCCAACACAGACCAAAAACCTTTTTTTGAGCAACTACGTTTCAAAATATTGCAAAACACAACAAAGAACATGATAGTAGGAGGAGATTACAACAACACACACTCTATCGAGGAAGATCGATTGAGTCAAGTGGGGACAAGAGGGGAAAAAACTAGTGGGAAATCAACTCTATTGGCAGAATTAATAGAGGACTCAGATTTATCGGATGTTTGGAGGTTGGAATCACCCAATGAACGAGAATTTACACACTTTTCCCACCCACATCAAACTTGGTCTAGAATTGACTATATATTGGTGAGTAGAGGGCTACTAGACAGATGCAAAAAGTCAAAAATTGAGGAAATGGTGATTTCGGATCATGCGCCAATCTCTCTAAATTTACTTGAGCGGTTTCCAAGGGGAACGGATTACATATGGAGATTCCCATCGTTTCTCCTTGGGGATGGGCAATTTAAAGTGATATTGCAGCAATGGTGGGAGGAGTATTCTTACCACAATTCGGCGGATGATCTGAAACCACAAACATACTGGGAAGCAGGAAAGGCGGTCCTGAGAGGGAAACTAATAGCGTATGTGCATGCATTAAAAAAACAAACAAACACTAAATATGAGGAATTTAGTAGGAAATTAAGGGAGAAATGCTTGCACTTTCAACAACAAAATACAGCAAAAACTAGGGATGAATAGAGGTAGGCTAAAAGGGATTTTGACGTATGGGCGGAAAAAAAAGAATTATTTAGAAAGACGCAAATGGAAATAGAGCTGAGGAGATATGGGGATAAAGCAGGAAAGCTATTAGCAAACTTGGCAAAGGGCAGGAAGGGAAAGAATAATATCTTAAAGCTTAAGACTAGAGAGGGTTTAATGGTAGATAACCCTAGGGAAATAAACTCAACCCTGCGGGAGTATTATGCTAACTTATATTTAGAAGAGTCCAAGGGCACAAATAGGGGTGGGGAATTTCTAAAACAAATTGACATGCCTTATGTCACAGAGTCACAGTTAAATATGCTAAATGCTCCCATTACAGAGGAGAAGGTGAAGAGTACCATTGGGGGATTGCCAGCTGCAAAAGCACCTGGGCCGGATGGGTTCACGGGCGATTTTTATAAGGTCATGTCCCAACAAATAACCCCTACTTTGACTGTATGGTATAATGAATTGTTACAGGGGGGGATTTGTTGGTGGGCACTAATGTAGCTCATATTAGCTTAATACCAAAAGAAGGGAAAAATGTGGAGGACCCAGCATCTTATAGACCTATATCCTTGATAAATCAAGATGTTAAAATAATATCCAAACTCATGGCAAACAGATTAGCAGAGATACTCCCAACATTAGTAACACCTGCACAGGTGGGCTTTGTGAAAGGTAGGAGTGCAGTTACAAATGTAAGACGTACATTGTTAGCCATTGATGCAATAAATAAAGAAGAAATCAGTCGAGGTATGCCGGCTCTGGTTACACTAGATGCAGAGAAGGCTTTTGATAAGGTGAAGTGGAGTTGGGTAGGACAAGTTTTGGACAAAATTGGGCTTGTGGGAAATTTTTAGAAATTTTATAAAAACCCTATATGCTAACCCCACAGCAAGAATTCAAACACCAGGTCATTTATCGGCAAATTTCCCTCTGGAAAAGGGAACACGTCAAGGATGTCCTTTGTCCCCGCTAATATTTGATCTGGCATTAGAACCCCTTGCACGATACCTAGAACAACATGAAGTATTTGAAGGGATACCAGTAGGGGACATGAAGCTTAGGGCCTCGTATTTTGCAGATGATATCATTCTCTACATGGCTGAGGTGGCAAGAGATCTGCCGGGGGTCCTGGATCTTATGGAAAATTTTGGAAGGTATTCGGGATTCACTCTAAATAAAAGCAAATGTGAAATTCTCCACTTAACAGAGAGGCAGAAGTAGTATGGTGGAAAAGGAAATATGCAGTATTCCAATATCCAAAACACATATAACATATCTGGGGATCAAGCTGGGTAGAAAACCAGAGTCAATATATAACTTAAACTTTCCTCCAGTCATCTCCAAAATTCAACAGGAATTAGATAGGTGGCAAAATTTGCCTTTGAGTCTATTGGGCAGGATTCACCTTTTAAAAATGATGAGTTTCTCGAAACTCTTGTATCCGTTGCAGACCATCCCTGTTCTCCTAAAGCATGTTGATGTGCAGAAAGTATACTCGGCTATCAGGAAATTTATCTGGAGAAGTCGAAGACCCCGTATAAAACTGATTACACTAATGGCTTCCAGGGAAGAGGGAGGGGTAAACTTGCCAGACATAAGAGGTTATAATCTAGCGTGTATTTCCCGTTACATAGTAGATAGGTTTAAAGACACTAGTGGGTTTTCTGATATGGCCCTGGAAAAATCATATGCGTGCCCGTGGAACTTAGTTGCCTTATTACACACGCCACAAAGCCTACTGCCTAAAAAAATAAAAAATTCAATAGTGTATCAGGATACAATAGCTACATGGAAGGAACTTAGGAGAAAACTTAAATTATCTTGGAGAATATCTAGAGATTTACCTATACGGGGAAACCCTGCGTTCCAACAAATAGCAGAGAACAAACTATTTCAGGAATGGAGGGTGAAGGGGATCCATAAAATAGCTAATCTACTGCATGAAGAAGAAAATAGGTGGCTGAGTAGGGAAGAGATAATATCAAAATTCAAGCTAAGTGAACAACAATTCCTACAATTTGGGCAAATAAAAGGGACAGTAATGACGCATTTAATAAATATGACGGAAGAGACGAGAGGGAATGCAATGGATAATTTATTATTTGACCGAGCAGGTACATGCAATATATCTGCAATATACAGAAGTCTGAAAGCCATCCTTGGGAAAATGGACATAGAGAAAACATTTAGATCCTGGGCCAAACAAATAGAGGGTGAGGAAATTGGGGAAAAAATACTGGCGGGTTGGCAGGTAGTTCGGAAAAACATCTTAAGTGAGGTTTGGAGAGACACACAATTTAGGATTATGCACAGGGCTATACTGGCCTTCAACATACCAGTATCTAGAACAATGAGGGATCGTCTGGTACATTGCCCAAAATGCAAACTCGGAAAGTCTGATCTGTTACATGGTCTCTGGGGATGCCCTAAAGTACAGGAATTCTGGATAGACATAAAACATATGATGGAAAATATGGGTATTGGGAAAATATCATTGCACCCGTTACCGTTCCTCTTCCATTACTGGAAAGGGGAAGAAGACCCACAACAAAAAGGGAAGGACACATTATCTCCAATGTTCCACTTAATTTGTATGATAGCCAAAAGAAGCCTATTAAAGGATTGTTTGAGCGATTCCATTCCAAATCGGAAAGCTATAATGGGTCAAATGAAGACTTTGTTTCACTTAGAATGGCTGGAAGCCGAGCGTAACAAGGAAAAGAGTATAAAATCGCTCATAACAAAATGGAAATGCTTCTTACTTAGACATTACGCAAACAAAGAGCTTCAGGGAATTATGAAACTCTTTGAACAGACCAGTTGGTACATACTGGAAGACTTGGGTGGAACATTGGGGAAGTTGAAAACAACTGACTTGAATGTCGATGGAAAAGGTGGAAGGGATACGGGTTAAGACGCAGTATAAACTATAGATGCAGACTAAATGTTCAAGAATGTGTAAGGGATTAAGAAGAGGACGAACAGAAAGGTTGAGGAGCACACAAGGAATATACAAGTGCTTCCTGCATGTTTGGGAAGAGGGAGGGTAATGGGGAAGGGAATTTTTTTTTTTTTTATGTTTTTGATGTTTATTTTGCATTTAGACCATACAATTGGTAGTGTGATAATCAAAAACTGAAATGTTGAATACTTAAGCTAAGAACAATGCTTTGGAATGTACATTTACATACTTATGTTATATGTTAAAAATTAATAAAAATTATTATTTTAAAAAAAAAAAGACCGAAGTTTGGAAGCTGTAATGTTGGTCAGTCAGCTTCCCCACTATGGTTAATAATTAGGTAAAAATATGAGAATGTATTCAGTTTTCATTCTCATAGAACAAAATGGCTAGTTAGGGAAAACAGTTTTAAGATTTGTTTTAATATTTTATCTGAATATGTTCTTTGGTATCGTATATGATGCCTGTACTAGATATTTCAAAGCAAAATGGTAAAGATTGATACAAATTTTCACAATGTGGTGTAGTTGCTTATGGCAAGGACCCAGGATGATGTTCTCATTTTATTGAACTGCATATACAGAAAGGCAAAATAACAAGCAACACCCCAATCTGTATGGCTTTTCTTTCATGTTCCTTTCTTTTATGAAGGCCGCTCTTTCTATCCATTGGTTATCTGAAATGCTTTCTGAAGAACGATTATGGAGGAAATCAGCACTGGGTACTGCCTGTATGAAGGGTGAAACGGTGGACCAGCGGGCAGAGAACATGCAGAAACAACGTGCATTGCTCCAACGCTTGTTTTTGGCAAACACCATGTCGAAGAGTTCAGGTTCGAAATGCGAATTGATTGGATTGAATTGTAGAAAGTCCTATTAAGTGCAAACAAAGTCTTTTTCTGGTGGATTCTGTGCCGAAAACCGCCTGAAAAAGTGCTAACTAAACGCTCAAAAGAATGAACTCATGTATTTCTATGTAAAAATTACCGTACTTGCTGTTCATAAGATCAGTCTTTTAAGCATTTTTTTAAGTGCTTCAGGTTTCCAAAGACACTAAGTGGTTAAAAGAAGTGAGGTGATCATTCTTGGAGGGGTTTCTGTTCGCATGATACTCTAAACCTTATCATACAAGTCAATGGTACAGCTCTAAAGACACCTAGGCATCTTTTAAAACGTTTCGGCAGTGTTTTTGCTAGGGGTTTCTTCTTTGTTGAATGGAGTTAAAAACGTCTGGAAAATGCAAGTGCAAAAGACGAAGCAAAACACTGGTAGAATGCTTGAAAAAACTTATAGCAATCAAAGACTTGAAAAACGACCCAAAAATGCTTAAAAAAGATGCATCAGGATTAAAAAAAGTTCAGCATTTCCTGAAGCGTCTTTCTCTTGAAAAACTTAGTGGGTTCAACTGCTTGAAAAAGACGTTGTGTGCACATACCTTTAGTTTATTGTTGTAAGATTTACAATCATCTGTAAATTTATTGAAAATACTCACTTTCTAAAAAAAAAAACATTGCCAAGATGGGACCCTCTACAGCTCTGTAATCACTCTCATTTCTCTAAATGAAGAATGGACGCATGTTCATCTTTTATGAAGTTGACATCATGATGAAAAGTTTGTCTATTTAGCTACTACATAATTTGTTGCATAAATCAGAGAGGTGTTGTGCACGGGAAATGGTTTATGCGGCAAATCAACCACTTGTAATTTCACTTCCTATGTCTGTAATTTTGGAAAATTTGTTAATAAATTCATCTTTATTCATTCAATAAAATTAAACTAGTAGAAGAGCAGAGAAAAGGAAAAATTCTTCTCTTCTCCTCTACATCATCTTTGACAGATTGCAGCACTGGGGTTCTGGGTTCAAATCCCACCAAGGACAACATCTGCAAGGAGTTTGTATGTCCTCCCCGTGTTTGCGTGGGTTCTCCGGTTTCCTCCCGCACTCCAAAGACATACAGATAGGGAATTTAGATTGTGAGCCCCATCGGGACAGTGCCAATAATGTCTGTAAAGCGCTGTGGAATTAATGGCGCTATATAAATTAATAAAATAAATAAAAAATAAAAATTATATACAGGTGTATATATACAGTTGCGCTCAAAAGTTTACTTACCTTGGCAGAATTTTTGCTTTCTTGGCCTTTTTTCAGAGAATATGAATGATAACACCAAAACTTTTTCTCCACTCATGGTTAATGGTTGGGTGAAGCTATTTATTGTCAAACTACTGTGTTTTCTCTTTTTAAATCATAATGACAACCCAAAACATCCAAATGACTCTGATCAAAAGTTCACATACCCTGGTGATTTTGGCCTGATAACATGCACAGACGTTGACACAAGTGGGGTTGAATGGCTACTAAAGGTAACATCCTCACCTATGACCTGTTTGCTTTTAATCAGTGTGTGGGCATAAAAGCTGAGTGAGTGTCTGGGATCCAGACAGACTCTTGCATCTTTCATCCAGCCACTGACATTTCTGGATTGTGAGTCATGGCGAAAGCAAAAGAATTGTCAATGGATCTAAGGGAAAAGGTAGTTGAACTGTATGAAACAGGAAAGGGATACAAAAAGATATCCAAGGAATTAATAATGCCAGTCAGCAGCATTCAAACTGTGATTAACAAATGGAAAATCAGGGGTTCTGTAAAAACAATACCACGGTCGGGTAGACTAACAAAAATTTCACCCACAACTGCCAGGAAAATTGTTCAGGATGCAAAGAAAAAAAACACAAATAACATCAGCTGAAATACTGGACTCTCTGAAAACTAGCGGTGTGGCTGTGTCAGGATGCACAGTAAGGCGGCACTTGAAGAAAAATGGGCTGCATGGTCGAATCGCCAGAAGAAAGCCATTACTGCGTTACTGTGCAAATGCCTCAAAGTACGAGTATCTCACCTACAATATGCAAAACAGCACAGAGACAAGCCTCAAAACTTCTGGGACAAGGTAATTTGGAGTCATGAGACAAAAAGGCACAGGAAACATGGTCAAAGTTGAACGAAAGATGAATGTAGCACGTTATCAGCAAATACTGGATGGCAAATTTGTAATCATCAGCCAACAATCCAAAACACAAGGTCAAGTTGACCTGTCATTGGCTACAGCAGAACATATCTTTGAGCCACTCTGGAGAGATTTCAAGCGCGCAGTTCATGCTACACTGCCTAGAAATTTACAGGAACTGTAGACTTTTTTTCCAAGAAGAGTGAGCAGCTTTACCATCTGAGAAAATAAAGAACCTCATCCACACAGGTTTGGTGTTATCATTCATATTCTCTGAAAAAAGGTCAAGAAAGCAAACATTCTGCCGGGGTAAGTAAACTTTTGAGCACAACTGTATATATTTGATGGTCAGCCAGTCCTATCGAGTTTGGCTAACTTTAAAGAGTAATCATTGTATTAATTTTCTTTCTTCATAAATGAATAGTACATGTGAAAATAAGAAACTATGTAATACATCATATCAGAAAAAATCTGCTTCCTTCTCCTCCTGGACTGATCTTTCCTATCAAAATTCTATATTCTCAGGTAAAATCTGTCTTCAGTGAATACACATTTTCCCATTACTGACGTAGGAGATTACAGTTGGTGCTCATAAAATTCTATGGAGAACTGTAACTGTTGTTTCAGAAAAGTTTCTACCTCCTCCTCCTCTCCATAGAATTTTAAAAGCACAACTCTTATCTCTTATCTCAGTAATGGGAAAATATGTCTTCACTGAATGCAGATTTTACCCATGAATTCAGAGTGAAAAATCAATCCAGCACATGAAAGAAGCAGATTTCACTGAAAGGACATATTACAAATGTACTTATTTTCAGCTGTACTATTGATTGATGAAATAAAAATATTGGCTACTCTTTAATCTAATGTCTATTGGTGAATTTAGACCTGTCATTGTAGTCTTACAATGCAAATATGAAGTAATTGAACATCATACAACAAAATTAATGAAAATGTCTATCTTCAATGTAAAACCTGACTATACGATTGTTTCCTTGAAAGGATTTATCATTTGTCCCCTTTTCTCCTCTATTCAGTGTTTGTACCTGAGTGTGGAAATCTTCGTGGCAGCATTGTCTCGGCTTGGGGTGTAGAAGTTCTCCTTACCATGACTCCGGTCAATTTTATGGACTGTCTGGAACAAATAGGTCAGGATCCTGATATTCCTAACAGTGAGCTGGCTCCTTTATTGGCCAGAGTACTAAAGGTAGGAAATCTGGGGTTTTCAGATATCAGCCTTAGGTTGAAAACACAAGTACAGTATACTTTGGAATATACTGACCCTATATACAGTTGTGCTCAAAAGTTTACATACCCTTGTGATTTTGGCCTGATAACATGCACAGAAGTTGACATGAATGGGTTTGAATAGCTACATCCTCACCTGTGACCTGTTTGCTTGTAATCAGTGTGTGTGTGCATAAAAGCTGAGTGAGTTTCTGGGATCCAGAAAGACTTTTGCATCTTTCATCCAGCCACTGACGTTTCTGGATTGTGAGTCATAAGGAAAGCAAATGAATTGTCAACCGATCTATGGAAAAAGGTAGTTGAACTGTATAAAACAGGAAAGGGATACAACAAGATATCCGAGGAATTGATAATGCCAGTCAGCAGCATTCAAACTGTGATTAACAACTGGAAAATCAGGGGCTCTATAAAAACAAAACCACAGTCAGTTAGACGAACAAAAATTTAATCCACAACTGCCAGGAAAATTGTTTGAGATGCAAAAAACCACAAATAACATCAGCTGAAATACTAGACTCTCTGAAAACTAGCGGTTTGGCTGTTTCAAGATGCACAATAAGGAGGCATTTGAAAAAAATGGGCTGCATGGTCAAGTCGCCAGAAGAAAGCCATTACTGCGCAAATGCCACAAAGTACCTACAATATGAAAAACAGCACAGAGACAAGCCTCAAAACTTCTGGAACAAGGTAATTTGGAGTGATGAGACCAAAATTGAACTTTTTTGCCACAACCATAAACGTTACATTTGGAGACAGGTCAACAAGGCCTATGATGAAAGGAATACCATTCCTACTGTAAAGCACGGAGGTGGATCGCTGATGTTTTGGGGATGTGTGAGCTGCAAATGCACAGGAAACTTGGTCAAAGTTGGAGGAAAGATGAATGCAGCAAATTATCAGCAAATTTGCAACCATCAGCCCGGAAGCTGCGCATGGGACATACTTGGACGTTCCAACATGGTAACAGTCCAAAACACAAGGCCAAGTTGACCTGTCATTGGCTACAGCAGAACAAAGCGAAGGTTCTGAAGTGGCCATCTCAGTCCCCTGATCTCAATATCATTGGGCCACTCTAGGGAGATCTCAAGCACACGCTTCATGCTAGACAGTCCAGAAATTTACAGGAACTGGAGGCTGTTTGCCAAGAAGAGTGGGCAGCTTTACCATCTCAGAAAATAAAGAACCTCATCCACAACTACCACAAAAGACTTCAAGCTGTCATTGATGATAGAGGGGGCAATACACGGTATTAAGAAATGGGGTATGTGAACTTCAGGGTCATTTAGCTGTTTGGGTTGTCATTATGATTTAAAAGAGAAAACACAGTAGTTTGACAATAAATGGCTTCACCCAACCACTAACCATGAGTGGAGAAAAAGTTTTGGTGTTATCATTTATATATTCTCTGAAAAAAGGTCAAGAAAGCAAAAATTGTGCTGGGATATGTAAACTTTTGAGCACAACTGTAAGTAAGCAGAATAATATACTTGCTGCATTCTTTTTATAGATAGCTGGACCTGTGTCTGTCCTTCCTAAACATGTTGTTTTGCGGCTCGGTCGTTTGGCCACTAAGCTTAGTGTGAAGCAACTCAAGGTGGTTTCTTTAGAAGATTTGCAAGTTGTGGAGGCTTTTGGAAACAACCAAGAATGGACTATGAGTCAGGTAAAGAAATTTTCAATAAGGGCTCATTCAGTTGTCCTTTCAAATCCGTTCATGCATGCACCTCGATGCACGGACTGGTCATGGCTCTCCAGTGGCAGCCTCATAGAAATATATAAATCTGTCTTGCTCAGGTTGGGAGACCTGCAGTCTGTCTGTCCATTGAGGTCCTTCATCAGACAGAGATCCTCAGACGTCTGAATAAGCCTTTAATGCCGACAGTTCTTTCTTGTAATTTTACATGAAATATATATAATGAATGCTATCCTACAACCTCCTGAATGTTCAATGAGCTCTGGAATATTGACACTTCATTGTCTTAATATTTCCACAGCTAAACACATTGATCAATGGATTCCTGCAGACTCATAAAATCACAGCCAAGGATTTGACTGCATTGCACTTGGTGACTCTTGGATACTTAATTTGTGGTCTACCTGAGATAGACATGCAACAGATCACGCCACTGGAATTTTGGTATTTTGCCTTTTTTCCCTAAGTGGACTAATTGGGTATATAATAATAATAATACCAATAATAATAACCAATTTGTTCTCCTCTTCTTTGCGTTAGCTCTGCCGTCATGTATCTCGGCCACTTCTCTCTTAGCTGCACCGAGCTACAATTGGAGGCGCTTGTACGGCTCTGCATTGGTAATGCCATGTTTGGACCAGTCAGTGGATGGACAGAAGACATATTTCTTGAGATTGGATCTGTTGCTGGTGAGAAGCATTTCCATAATATTAATTTTAATAATAATTTTATTTCTATAATGCCAACATATTTGAAGACACTTTACAACCCATACATCACAGAGTAACAGTTCAAACAAGAGGAGTGCGGGCCCTGCTCACAAGAGATTACAATCTATAAGGAAGTAGGGGTAATGCAAAAGGTAAAAAGTACTTGTAGTGTATGGTTCAGAAATTATTAGAATAAATAAGGGTATTAAAGTAGAGCTGCCTGAACCTAAGACTGTATGTAGAAAAATATGATGATATAACTGTCACAGTAATAATGCAATATCCCAATCAAAGATAAAATTAATAACTGAAAATATCAATAATGACAATACCACCAAATGTGTGGATGGCAGACCATCCGGAGTTGTGAACGAAAATATCCAGGATAGGGGGGGAGGACACCCAGTGACCATACAGTAACAGAAAATCAGAGGTGACACGATATGTACATGTACATCCCCCTGACGAAGGAAAAGGATTTCCGAAACGCGCGTCGGGGCGCGTTCTTCTGAGGCTTGAACCCGTGATATTTAGCTCCCAGGTATTTGTCCTTGTTTGGTGGCATCATTTCCTTTTATTCCCAGTTAGTGCACGGTGCTAATTCTTCCACATGTGGAGATAATCCTTTATTGATGTTTGCCAACATATTTTTTCTCACCTATTGTGGTATTTTGTATTTTCACATGTATACACATTTTTTGATTCTTTATGCATGTCCTTCATCATTTTTTGTATTCACATAATAAAAGTATAGTGTAGCTCTTTTATTTCTGAATATATTATTGTATGTATTCATTTATTTTTTCGCTGCACGCACACTATTTTTGATTTTTATTAATGTTCTTTATTTTTGTGAACCTACGTTTATTGTAGCACCCATTATTATTATTATTATATTTTTTCTTGGGTAGCACGGGCACTATTTTTGGTATTGCACCATATTATCATTGCCATTCTCTATATATTGGGTCATTACCTGGTTTTTATCAAGCATATCATTATTTTCCATATATGTATACTGTTTTACAATTACGTCATTCTATATAGAAATCGTATATATACTTTAGGGTATACATTGTGGTGCTTACTGTCTATTTTTGTAGCTTCATCACATTATATGGGTTTTTGCCTCTTCTTATTTAATTAATATTTATTGAGTTTTTATTCTATTTGTAGTGTTTACATACACTTTTTATTTATTGATTCAATAAAATTATTTTTATTATCACCATATCGTGTCACCTCTGATTTTCTGTTACTGTCTTGTCACTGGGTGTCCTCCCCCCTATCCTGGATATTTTCGTTCTAAGACTGTATGTGTATATGTCCAGATACAAAGTGCTACTGAGTGAATGGAAAGTGTGGGAACTAATGATAAAAGGGACCAAACTCTGAGGAACATTCAGGAAGGGAGGACAGGGAATGGTTAGATTAACCCCATCACAACATATGACATAAATATACGTCATATGTTGTGTCCCTGACTTTGATGCGGACTCCAACGCTGAGCACGCATCTTTCCGTGCCCACGACAGCTGATTTAACCAGCTGTCATGTGCCTTTAACAGCTGTGGGTGGAGGGATGCTCCACCCACAGCTGTTAACCTGTCAAATCCCGCTGTCAACCTCTGACAGCGGATTCAACACAAGCACACCTGTAAGCGCGCAATTACACGCTCCAATCGGCGTGGCTGTGACGCGATCGTGCGGCACTGATGGGTTGTCATGATAGTCGGGTTCTGCTGAAGACCCCTGTGTCTGTCATCATGATCCTCCTGTGAATGTCAGCCCGTGGCAGGCGTTCAAAAGAGATTATCATTTCTGTTAGGGTATGTTTCCACAGTCAGGAAACAGTCCGGATTTGCTGCGTGTTTGACGCTGTGCGTTGGCGCAGCGTCAAACACGCAGCGTCCAGATGTTACAGCATAGTGGAGGGGATTTCAAGAAATCCCGTCTCCACTATGCTGCAAAACACGCAGGCGGAAGACCTGCGTTTCCGGACATGCGGCGCGTCTTTTTAGACCGCAGCATGTCCTATTCCCTTGCGGCGACGCTGCGTCGCCGCAAGGGAAATAACACAGGGCTATGTAGCCCTGCGGTCATTCTGGATGTGTTCCGGAGGTGTCCTGAACACATCCGGAATGAGAGCGCGTTCAAAAGGGGGCGGGGCTTTGGGCGGAGCGGAATTTCCGCTCCGTCCAAAGCGCTGTGTTTCCGGACCACTTTCTTTCCGGAGGTGTTCAGGACACCTCCGGAACACCTCCGGAAAGAACGCAGGGCTACATAGCCCTGTGTTAAATTCCGTTGCGGCGACGCAGCGTCGCCGCAATACGCTAGGACATGCTGCGGTCTGAAAAGACGCGCCGCATGTCCGGAAACGCAGGTCTTCCGCCTGCGTGTTGTTACGCATAGTGGAGACGGGATTTCTTGAAATCCCCTCCACTATGCTGTAACATCTGGACGCTGCGTGTTTGACGCTGCGCCAACGCACAGCGCCAAACACGCAGCATTTCCTGATGCAATACTGATCGTGGAAACTCACCCTTATACATAGCAGTGCTTAAGTTATAGCTCTTGGAAGAAGGGGAGGAAAAAACAAAATTGAAAAAATGGATTATGGCCCGGGAATGATGGGGTTAATTAGGTGAGATAACAAGCCAGTCTAATGAGAAATATTTTTAGAGCAGACTTAGAGTCGCCATTGTTTGAATATTTATTTCATAAATCAATAATACACATGAAAATAAGCAACTTTGTAAGATATCCTATCAGAGGAGTCTGTTTCTTTCTCATCGTGTACTGAACATTACTTTTTAAAAACTCTCAATTCACAGATAAAATTTGTATTCAGTTAAGACAGATTGTTACATTACTGAAATAGAAGATGACAGAAACTACTGATAAGAGTCTATGTAGACAGGAGGAGGAGGGAGGAGCTCTGCTTTTAGTCCCACCCCCTGTTCTACATAGAACCTTAGGAGAACCAACTGCGATCTCCTGTCTCAGTTATGTGAATATCTGTCTTCATTGAATACAGATTTTACATGTGAATTGAGAATTTTTAAGAATGAATGAACAGCACTGATAAGATACAAAGTGGCTTATTTTCATTGCTTATTGATTTATTAACCCCTTTACCCCCCAAGCCTCTTTTCACCTTCATGACCAGGCCAAATTTTACAATTCTGACCAGTGTCACTTTATGTGGTAATAACTCTGGAAAGCTTCAACGGATCCCACTGAATCTGAGATTGTTTTTTTCGTAACAAATTGTACTTCATGGTAGTGGTAAAACTCCTTCTATATGGTTTGTGTTTATTTATGAAAAAAAAAAGAAATTTGGCAAAAATGTTTGAATTTTCAAACTTTTAATATTTATGCCCTTAAATGAGAGCGTTATGTCACACAAAATAGTTAATACATAACATTTCCATATGTCTACTTTATATCAGCACAATTTTGGAAACATCATTTTTTTGTTAGGACGTTTTAAGGGTTAAAAGGTGACCAGCGATTTCTCACTTTTCTAACAAAATTTAGAAAACCATTTTTTTAGGGACAGAAAATACCCCAAATTAATACCATTCTAAAAACTGCACCCCTCAAGGTGTTAAAACCCACATTCAAGAAGTTTATTAACTTTTCAGGTGCTTAACAGGAATTAATGGAATTTGGAAGGAAAAAATTAACATTTACCTTTTTCACAACTTTACTTTAGATGCAATTTTTTTATTTTCGCAAGGGTAACAAGAAAAAATGGAGCTCAAAATTTGTTGTACAATTTCTCCTGAGCATGAATGTAACATTTTTTGAATAATTAGCGGACGTCATGTTGCGTTTGGAATGCCCCTGATGTGCCTAAACAGTGGAAACCACCCACAAGCGACACCATTTGGAAACTAGAACCCTCATAGAACTCATCTAGACGTGTGGTGAATACCTTGAGCCCCCAGATGATACACAGAAGTTTATAACATTAAGCCTTGAAAATAAAAAAAATCACATTTTTCCTCACAAAAATGTTCTTTTAGCCCCAAATTTTGCATTTTCACAAGGGTAACAGGAGAAAACGGAACCCAAAATTTGTTGTGCAATTTCACCTGAGTATGCAGATACCCCATATGTGAGGGTAAACTACTGTTTGGGCACACGGCAGGGCTCAGAAAAGAAGGACTGATGTTTTGGAACGCAGACTTTGATGGAATTGTCTGCGGATGTCATGTCGCAGAACCACTGATGTGCCTAAACAGTGGAAACCTCCCACAAGTGACCCCGTTTTGGAAACTAGACTCCTCAAGGAATTTATCAAGATATGTGGTGAGCACCTTGAACCCTCAGGTGCTTCACAGAATTTTACAACGTTCATCTATGAAAATGAAAAAAAATATATTTTTCCCACAAAAATGTTGTTTTAGCCCTCAGATTTTTCATTTTCACAAGGATAAATGGACCCCTACATTTGTTGTGCAATTTCTCCTGAGTATGCCGATACCCCATATGTGATGGAAAACTACTTTTGAGGAACAGTGCAAAGCTCAGAAGGGCTCTTCCCTTCTGAGCTTTGCACTGTTCCTCAAAAGTAGTTTTCCATCACATATAATAGACCATAATAGAGTGCAGATTTTGGTGCACTGGTTTGAGGGTGCCATGTCACATATGCAGAGCCCCTGAGGTGCCAGAACAGCAGAACCCCCCATAAGAGACCCCATCATACAAACTACACCTCTTATTAAGTTCATTTAGGGGGTGCAGTGATCATATTAACACAACAGCTGTGTCACAGAATTTTATACCATTGGGCAATGAACAAAAAATTAATTAAATTTTTACCCCCAAAATTTGATTTTAGCCACAAATTTTACACTGGGAAATGAGTAAAAATGGCACCAAAATTTGTCCCATAATTTCTGCTGAATGTAGAAATACCCCATATGTGGCTGTACAGTACTACTTTGCCATACGGAGTGACTCGGGAGGAACAGAGCGCTATTTGTCTCCGTGAGCTCAGAGTTTCCTAGAATAGTTTGTGGACTCCATATACAGAGCCCTAAGTGCTAGAAGAGCAGAATCCCCCTTCAAGTGACGCCATTTTGGAAATTATACCCTTTTGGGAATTTATCTACGGGTGTAGTGACTTCATGAGTGTTTTCCAGAATCAAGAAGCAGTGTATGTTGCGGAGTGAAAATTGCAAACTGCTATTGTAGTGACCAGTACGTCGTAGTGCCCATCCTAGGGCCGGACTGGTTCTAAAAAGCAGCCCTGCCACACAAACCCACCAGCCCACAAACTATAACATCACTTATATAATGTATATACAGCAGTCGCAGTATCACCTATATAATGTATATACAGCAGAGTTGCAGTATCACCTATATCTTGTATATAGACTGCTGTATATATATTATATAGGTGATACTGGCTGCTAAATCTGTGTATAATCACAGTGTCACCTATATAATCTATATACAGATAGTATGGGTGCTGAACGCGCCGCAAATTCGTGAAGCGTTCCATATTTTTTTGAGCGGCGCGTTCAGCACCCATACTATTTTGACCCCTTATTTAAGGTAATGTTTTTTTTGGTCTATATTTACTGCTTTTATTGTTGTGGTCCAAATACTGCAGTGGCTTTGATGGCGGTATAGCTGTGGTCCCCCTTTAGATTTAAGTATCATTCTTTAATTGGTGGTATATGAGCATATTATTTATGAACTTGGAGCTCTTATAGGGGAACTATAGCCTCGCTGAGATTAGTCACACAGTGCAGGTGGGGGCATTCAGCGGATTCCTTTAGGGAGATAATTTGAGCACATTTTTTAGCACATTTAATTGGTAGTATTTCTTTGCACATATTTGTTGCACATTTTTTACTTATCTTTATATATATATATATATAATAATAATAATAATAATAATCTTTATTTATATAGCGCCAACATATTCCGCAGCGCTTTACAGTTTAACAGTTTCAAAACACAAGTCATAGGTAACAACGTTAACAATACAATAATTAAAGCAAAATAATATATATATATAAGTAGTATTTCTTTGCACATAATTGTTGCACTTTTTGTTACTTATCTTTATATATATATATATATATATATATATATATATATATATATATATATATATATATATCATAACACCCCACAGTGTTTATTTTATTTTTTGTGTTGTGAAATTTTGCACATGATTTTTACTTTATTAGATATTGTATATTATTTCACTACACAGTGCCCATTATTATTTCAGCAGCAGATGGAAGGAAAGAAGACACACTAGTTCATAACAGTGGGTAGGCGGAGCCCAGATAGGATTGACACCTCAGATTAAAAAGAGTGTTGACCGGCCCCTCCAGCTCGGGCTCCTCCTACTCAGCTATTCAGTCTTAAATTTGAGGTCCCAGAGGATAGTCGCTGCTGGAAGCAGCTCCTCAGAAGATTTTATTATTTTAAATCGGACAAGAGACTTGGATCACCAGATGTGGTCTAGAGGTCTCAGGGGTCTCAGCGCTGCTGGACCCCAACCTCTCCCTTGGCGGATCTGTATTACCCTGATGATGGTCCCTGCAGAATCATGCCGGCCCTGGGGGATGAGGATGGCTTCACTGGCGGGGACGCAAACCGCGCACAGGGGTCACTGCGTTCCCCGCCCTGGGGGGAAGCATGGGCATAGCGCCAGAAACCCCTGGGGGTCCCTGTGGCGCTTCGGCTGGTGAGTACTCCACATTTTTATTAAAGTGATGTGTGAGTG
>JARQOD010006640.1:0-42036 GCA_033576555.1 Oophaga sylvatica | reverse complement strand
CCCCCAAATGAATGAGTTCCTCTCCCGGCTGACAGGAGAGGAAGTGATTAGCTGGGAAGCTTAATTGATTGTTTCCCAGGCTAATCAGTTCAGTTAAGGTCAGCCGGGGACACCGCACAGCATCAGTGACGTCAGAGGGAGTCCCCGGCTGACCTGAAGTGAACTGATTAGCGTGGGAAGCAATAAATTAAGCTTCCCAGCTAATCACTTCCTCTCCTGTCAGCCGGGAGAGGAACTCATTCATTTGGGGGTTTACAGCGAGGCTGCCAGCATTAGCTCCGGTCCACGCAGTAAACATGTCAACCCTTTGTGAAGGATTACAGCGTTGGACCTGACTGAGCGCCGGATAGGTAAGAATAATGTTGTTTTATTATTTTTTTTTTATTACAGGAGAACAAGGGAATGGAAGGAATATCAGTACAATAAAAGATGGTCAAAAACTGTGTGTTTATTTCATTAAAATGATTTTTAATTAATGTGTGCGTGTTTTTTTTATTTCATACAATAGGATTAATAATTGATAGTTGTCTAATTGACAATTCTCAATTATTAACCTGGCTTAAAGTCACCTTCCAATAGCAAGGTGGCTTTAACCCATTATTAACCCATTAGCCACCGCTACAGGGCAATGGGAATAGACGGGCTAAGTGCCAGAAAGGGCGCACCTGATAAATGATTTACCTTTTCTGGGGTGGCTGGGGGCAGATGTTAATAGCCAGGGGGTCATAAAATAAATGCACCCTCCCTAGGCTATTATTATCTGCCCCCACTCGCTGGCTTTGCCTGTCTGGTGGAGAAAATACAGCGGGAGCCCACGCATTTTTTTTCAACGAATTTACACATTTAATTAACCCCTACATGTATGAAATTTTGCACACATACACTCATGTAATTGTTAGTGAAAACCATATATCAAACTACATGAAATGACATGGTTAACTGTATGTAAACCTTGTGTCATTTCATGTCGGGTCTGTAATTTCACAAAAGCCGGCAATTGAATTAGCGGCTATTATACTATGTAGAAGTGTATGAACTATAAATATATGAATATATATATATACTAGTGATGAACCCGTTCAACGCCTGGGTTGCAAGCATTTTTATTGGTATATGGTCTCCCATCCTGGTATGTGCTGCTCCCTCCTATCGCCCCCTGAGGAAGGCATTTGGCCGAAATGCGCATTGGGGAGGCGGGGGTTGGAGCTGTGTCCTGATTATACTTACCTGGTATGTCCACTACTCTCATATGACTTCTCCTATATACCTTCTATGTATCATTTCTATGGGACATTGTTGTTGTGGTCATTTGCAGGCAATATACCATGTTCCATATGCTATCTCTCTCCCTTGTACTATAATAGTGATTGATTTATTCCTATGATAGACTACTATGTCAGTGTTACATGGGATTGAGGGAGTAATATTGAGTTGAATTTTGTCATATGCATCATATAATGGTATTTTCTCTTTCTTCATATGATATATTCTATGTATGTGGCCATACCTATAACATTCATGCAGGCACTTATCCATACCCTCGCTATGTGTTTTTTGCCATGCGGTGTTTTCACATGTCACTGTTTTAGTCTCCTCTATTTCTACCTCTGACTTTTTTGGTAATTATATGGACATTTTTTGCACTGCTTTGTTTCGTGGTTTTCATATGTATTTATATATGCAGTGTGTCCTACACTGTCCATTTCTATTAGGCTATCCCAAATATATACAGTATTTTGAATGATTATGTTACGTTTGGATAGCTTGTTGTGTTTTCCTTATGGATCCCTCCTTTCCTGGTATGCATGGTCCCCTCTCCCCACCCAATCCTGGTATGCATGGCACCCAATACCTCTTCCTGGTATGCATGGTCCCCTCACCCCCCAATCCTGGTATGCAAGGTATCCCATCATCCCTATCCTGGTATGCATGGCACCTACTCATCCACATCCTGGTATGTATGGTCCCCTAACCCCCAATCATGGTATGCATGGTCCCTCCCCCCAATCCTGGAATGCATGGTCCCCTCACCACCCAATCCTGGTATGCATGGTGCCCTTACCCCCAATCCTGGTATGCATGCTGCCCTCACCCCCCAATCCTGGTATGCATGGTCCCTCACCACCTAATCCTGATATGCATGGAGCCCTCACCCCCCCAATCCCGGTATGCATGGTGCCCTCACCCCCAAATCATGGTATGCATGGTGTTCTCACCCTCCAATCTTGGTATGCATGGTCCCCTCACCCCCCAATCCTGATATACATGTTCCACCCTCATCCCTATTGTAGGATGTATGGGACCCCTGTAAGGTTCTGTGTACATGTTCCTGAAACTCAGTTTGTTCGTCAGCCATTTTACTTTCTGTCTTGCTGCAGCTATCTTGCCCTCAGTCAAAATGGAGTTTCCAGCTTGCATGTTCCCGCCCTGATTCTCTCCTTTTGCTTCTTAAGCAGCCACAGCTGAGCAATCAGTGCTTCAGAATCTAGCCTGCAGTGAACCTGTGACCTGACTCCTAAAGCCTTGGACCTTGTACTCCAGCTATTCCTACTGAGGAACTCTGAAGCACTTGTGGACTCTGAACCCTGCTCTTTGAAAGACCCACGTTTGCATGGACTTACGGTAACAGAGAAGAAGATCCTGAACCTGTTGTGGAGAGTGATTGCTGAGCTTAGATTACTCTGGCCTGCTGTGTCTCCTGCTTCTGTGTCTGCAAACTGTGTGACTATTTTTGCCAACTTGTATGAAGTAATACAAGACTTTCTATATCAAACCTGTGTCTCATGTATTTTCATCGCACCCAAGCACAAGACGCTATATGAACTGTACTACATACATTACAAGATTCTGAAGCCAAAACGTTAGTGTCTGCTGGGTCTGGAAAGGCTGTGTCTGCTGTAACTGTGGATATCGGATGTCCGGTTGTACTTTCTGTGATGACAGTGGTTGTGACTTCTCACAACCATTCCAGTACTCCTGTCTTAAAAGATCTGGAAAATGGAGGCCCGCATAAAGGAACTTTGCAGAGTGACTGATAATATCCTTGCAGATTTGCAGAATATAAAGACCCGTTTTTCAAGCCTGACTCCTCGCCAGGCTCGCTGGAATCTTTTCTTAAACCAATTTAATTTTATCATTTCTTATAGACCAGGATCGCGCAATGGAAAGGCTGATGCACTCTCTAGGATTTACTCAGCAGAGACACGTCCAATTACTCCTCCTAAGACTATTCTTCCTGACTCCAGATTCTTAGGAGTAATTCATAATCAAGACCTACTTAAGGACATCAAGGAAGCATACCATGCGGATTCCTTTTTGGCACAACCCCCAAGGGACGTAAGTCTTGTCTTTAAGAATGGTGTGTGGATTCAGGAACAACGCCTGTATATTCCTGAAACAGTCAGATTGAGAGTATTGCAACTCATTCACGATTACAAGATAGCTGGGCATAGAGGAATTCTAAAGACACAGGAATTTCTCTCTCGTTTCTTTTGGTGGCCCACTTGCAGGAAGGATGTTTTAAACTATGTCACTTCATGTGAAGTCTGTGCAAGATGCAAAACACCTCGCTCCTCACCAACTGGTCTGTTACAGCCTCTTCCCACCCCGTCCCGCCCGTGGGGATCCATTTCTATGGACTTCATTGTGAAGTTACCAACCTCTCAAGGGAAGAACACCATTCTAGTGGTGGTTGACCGTCTAACAAAGGCAGCTCATTTTATCCCTTGTGTCGGCTTACCCACTGCAAAACAGACATCAGATTTGATGATTAAAGATGTGTTTCGCTTACATGGAGTACCGGATGAGGTTATTTCGGATCGAGGGGTGCAATTCACTTCTAGGTTTTGGCAAAATTTCTGTGCAGCATTGGACATTAAAGTAAACCTTTCTTCTGCTTTTCATCCCCAGACTAATGGACAGACCGAACGAACCAATCAAACCCTGGAGCAGTATCTCCGCTGCTTTATCTGCCACCTACAGGATGATTGGGTGGATCTACTTCCATTAGCTGAGTTCTCGTATAACAACTCTCAGAGTGCCTCCACTAAGCAGTCTCCTTTTTACTCTAATCTAGGTTATCATCCTAACATTCTACCACGATTTCCCATAGAAACGCCTTTACCAGCAGTGGCTGAAAGAATCACGTCTTTACAGAAGAATATGGATCTTCTAAAGGAGAATCTGGAATCGGCTCAGGAAAGGTACAAGAAACCAGCAGATAAATTTCGTAAACCTGCACCAGCTTTCAAGGTAGGAGACTTGGTCTGGCTGTCAACCAGAAATCTTAAGTTAAGGATTCCATCGTCTACGTTGGGACATAAGTACATTGGACCCTATAAAATCAGTAAAATTATAAGTGCCGTTGCTTGTCGTCTTCAACTGCCCAGAACTATGAGAATTCACCCTGTCTTTGTCACGCTGTCTAATGATATGTATACAATGTCAGTAAACTATTAATACAGGAACAACACTCTATACAACAACTAGTATAGCAACATCAGCATGTAAGTATAGAATAGATTTACCTGACACGATATCTGCTGAACTCAGGGTTAATCTTGAGGACTTGATGAGCTGAAACAGGAAAGAGGTGGACCGGGATCTAACCTGACCCTAAACTGGGGTCCTAACTAATCCCTCACCTTGGAGGTACTGATAATGGTTCAGAGGTCCAAGTCTCCAACCTAACCCTGTCTCCTATCAGACCCTGAACCCTGTAATCAGTCCTAAGAAGGATCCTGACTACCACCAAAGGGATATGGGCTGATCTCAGCTAAATACACAGATTAGACATATAAGACAGACAGGATAACACTCGCTTGCATACACACTCAAACACCAAAGGAACATAAATGGTCTGGGAAATAAACTCTAACCAAGTTGAGCTTAGAACAACTAAGGAGCTCACAACTAAAGTCTATACAGATTCATTCCTATCTGTGGTCTGCATGAAGGTTTCACTGGCAACTCCCCAAGCAGACAACCAGGAATTTAAAGGAAACCAATCAACAAATAATCAATTGCAGCCGGGAGAAACTGCACCCAGTCCCAGCACCGAGCACAGACAGAATTAACTCCCTAGCTGCCAAACACAAAGAAACAGCAGCTCAGCTGTGAGAAGTCAAAATGTGCAACCGCGACGATCTTCGTGGCAATGCACACATGACAGTACCCCCCCTTCTACGAGGGGCCTCCGGACCCTCAGGGCCAGGCCTGCCCGGGTGAGTTCTGTGGAAGGTCCGAACCAAACGATCTGCGTTAACATCAGATGCAGGGACCCACGTCCTCTCCTCTGGACCATACCCCTTCCAATGCACCAAGTACTGAAGGGACCGGCGATTCAGACGTGAGTCAATGATCTTTGATACTTGAAATTCCAAGTTACCATTGACCAACACAGGAGGAGGAGGTAGAGGTGACGGTATGACTGGTGCCACATACCTTTTAAGTAATGACTTGTGGAACACATTATGAATTTTAAACGTAGGAGGGAGGTCCAGACGAAATGCCACAGGATTAATTATGGAACTGATCCTGTACGGCCCGATGAATCTGGGACCCAGTTTCCAGGAGGGCACTTTAAGTTTTATATTCCTGGTAGACAACCATACCAGATCGTTCACATTCAGATCTGGACCAGAAACTCTCCTCCTATCAGCCATACGTTTGTAACGGTTCCCCATCGCACTCAGATTATTCAATACACCTCTCCACACAGAAGCAAGTGACGACGAGAAACGCTCCTCCTCAGGAACCCCAGAAGGGCCCCCCCCATTGAAAGTACAAAACTGGGGATGGAAACCATATGCCCCAAAAAACGGGGACTTACCAGTGGACTCGCTCCGCCTGTTGTTAAGAGCGAACTCTGCCAGAGGCAAGAAAGAAGACCAGTCCTCTTGGTTCTCTGAGACAAAACACCGGAGATATGTCTCTAAGCTCTGATTCAGACGCTCTGTCTGACCATTGGTCTGCGGATGAAAAGCCGAGGAAAATGACAATTGCATCCCCGACGTAAACAAAATGCCCTCCAAAATTTGGACACAAACTGAGACCCGCTATCTGACACCACATCAGAAGGCAACCCATGAAGTCTAACGATCTCCCTAATGAACACCTGCGCCAGAGTTTTAGCATTAGGGAGTGCAGGAAGAGCAACGAAATGTGCCATCTTACTGAACCTGTCAACAACCACCAGTATGACAGTATTCCCTGACGACGGAGGAAGGTCCGTAATGAAGTCCATAGATAAATGAGTCCATGGACGCTCCGGAAGTTTCAAGGGTAAAAGGGTCCCAGACGGACGGGTATGAGGGGTTTTAGAGCGAGCACACACCCCACATGACGCGACAAAAGTTATAACATCTTTATTAGCATTAGGCCACCAAAACCGGCGAGAAAGGAGATCTAAAGTAGCCTTACTCCCTGGATGTCCTGCTAGAGCAGAATTATGATGTGCCTCAATAACCTTTTGTCTCAACAGATTTGGGACAAACAGTCTCCCTGGAGGTCCTGCAGGGGCGTCCCCTGAGCCTCTAACACCTCCTCCTCAAGCTCAGAAAATACAGCCGACACTACCACCCCCTCCTGAAGGATAGGACTCAGGTCATCCGTTTTAACGGCCCCTGGGAAACTGCGAGACAAGGCATCAGCCTTTACATTCTTAGACCCCGGGCGATAAGTGACGACAAAATTAAACCTGGTAAAAAACAACGACCATCGAGCTTGTCTGGAATTCAGACGCTTAGCGGATTCCAAATACAACAGGTTCTTGTGATCAGTAATAACGGTAACCGGGTGGACTGCCCCCTCCAAAAAGTGACGCCATTCTTCAAAAGCTAACTTAATGGCCAAAAGTTCCCTATTGCCGATATCATAATTCCTTTCGGCGGACGACAATTTCTTAGAAAAGAAAGCGCACGGATGCCATTTACCAGGGGACGGACCCTGGGACAATATAGCACCCACCCCTACGTCAGACGCATCCACCTCCACAATGAACGGCTGAGATGCATCTGGTTGGATGAGAACGGGTGCCGAAGCAAAACATTTCTTCAAAGAGGAAAAGGCTTGGCAAGCTTTGTCCGACCATTTAGAAAAATCCGTCCCTTTTCTTGTCATGTCAGTGAGAGGTTTGACGACAGATGAGAAATTACAAATAAATTTCCGGTAGTAGTTAGCAAACCCCAAAAAACGCTGCAGAGCCTTAAGATCCCCTGGCTGATCCCATTCAAGCACTGCTCTCACCTTTTCAGGGTCCATACGGAAACCGGAGGCTGACACCAAAAAACCCAAAAACTGAAGTTCCTGTATGGCAAATACACACTTCTCCAGTTTGGCGTATAGTTTATTGTCTCGCAAGATCTGCAACACCTGTCTCACATGCTCCTGATGAGACACAAGATCTGGCGAGTAAATTAAAATGTCGTCCAAATATACAACCACAAACAGCCCCACAAGGTGACGAAAAATGTCATTAACAAAATGTTGGAATACTGCTGGTGCAGTAGTCAGACCAAAAGGCATGACTAGGTTCTCATAATGTCCCTCCGGCGTGTTAAACGCCGTTTTCCACTCATCCCCCTCTTTTATCCTAATCAGATTATACGCCCCCTGAGATCCAATTTAGAAAACCATTTGGCGCCAACAATTTGATTGAAGAGATCAGGAATAAGAGGGAGTGGATACGGATCTCGAACAGTAATCCGATTAAGTTCGCGGAAATCCAAGCAAGGGCGTAGGCCTCCATCTTTCTTCTTCACAAAGAAGAACCCCGCGGCTACTGGGGAAGATGAAGGTCTAATATGCCCTTTGGCCAGACTTTCAGAAATATAATCTTTCATAGCCTGCCTCTCAGGACCAGAAAGATTATACAACCTAGCTTTAGGCAACTTAGCATCAGGAAGGAGATTAATAGAGCAGTCATACACGCGATGAGGAGGCAACTCCTGACACCCCTCCTCAGAGAAAACATCCCCAAAATCCTCCAAAAAAGGAGGCAATGTACTAGGCACGACCGCACTGATGACTGTGTTCATGCAGTTGCTTTTGCAAAAACTCACCCCATTGGCTTATTTCTCTGGACTGCCAATTAATCACAGGGTTATGTTTAACCAACCAAGGAAGTCCCAACACAATGGGAGTAGGTAGACCCTCCAACACATAACAAGATAATTGTTCCCTATGTATTGCCCCTACCCGAAGGTCAATGTTATGAACCTCATGAACAAAGCTACCTTGGCCGAGAGGCCTGGCGTCAATGGAGAATATAGGGATCGGTTTGACCAATACACTCAGATGCATACCTTGAGCCTGAGCAAACTGAGCGTCAACCAGATTAGCCCCGGAACCAGTATCAAGAAGAACAGACAATCTCTCCACTCTCGTACCAACTACCACCTCCACTGGTACAAGGAACTGAGAAGAACTGGCGGATGAAATACATACTCCCAGGTTGTCGTCCACCACACAACCTGGGATTAACAGTTTTCCGGCGACTTTTGGCTCAACAAGGCACGGGATGGACATTCTCCAACAAAATGTCCCTCTTTCCCGCAGAAAAAACATCTTCTAGTCCTGCGGCGTACCGCCAATCCCCTCCTACGAAATGATGTCCCTCCCAACTGCATAGGCTCATCCGAACAGACAAGGGGAACCTCAACATAAGGGACTTTAGTGGTAGGTGGAGAAACAACAGGGAGTGGGGTTACCTCACCCCTCTCCCGAAGCCGTCTATCAGTACGGATAGCTAAGGCCATAGCAGCCTCCAGAGAAGGAGGAGACTCATACTGAGCCAAAACGTCTTTTAATTTATCAGAAAGCCCATGACAAAACTGGCTCCTAAGAGCTGGGTCATTCCACTGAGTATCTGTGGCCCATCTACGAAACTCAGAAGCAAATTCCTCTGCCGGACGATCTCCCTGCTGTATCTTACGTAATTTTGTCTCAGCAAGAGAGACCCGATCTGGGTCATCATATACCAATCCCAGGGCAGTAAAAAATTGATCTACAGACAGTAGAGCCGGGGATCCCGGAGGAAGGGAAAATGCCCAGGATTGAGGGTCCCCTTGCAGAAGTGAGATAACAATTCCCACTCTCTGCTCCTCACTCCCTGATGATCGAGGCCGAAGCCGAAAATACAATTTACATGCCTCCTGGAAGGTGAAAAATTTGTCTCGCCCACCAGTGAACCTGTCCGGGAGAGCTACTTTAGGTTCAACTCTGGTTTGCTCCAGGGGAGACAAAACTTTGGACTTAATGTCCGTCAGCTCCATGGATAATCCCTGCAACTGCAGAGCCAGCTGGGCTACTGGATCCATGGTAACTGGAGATAATTTTTATGGCCAGTGAAAATGTCACGCTGTCTAATGATATGCATACAATGTCAGTAAACTATTAATACAGGAACAACACTCTATACAACAACTAGTATAGCAACATCAGCATGTAAGTATAGAATAGATTTACCTGACACGATATCTGCTGAACTCAGGGTTAATCTTGAGGACTTGATGAGCTGAAACAGGAAAGAGGTGGACCGGGATCTAACCTGACCCTAAACTGGGGTCCTAACTAATCCTCACCTTGGAGGTACTGATAATGGTTCAGAGGTCCAAGTCTCCAACCTAACCCTGTCTCCTATCAGACCCTGAACCCTGTAATCAGTCCTAAGAAGGATCCTGACTACCACCAAAGGGATATGGGCTGATCTCAGCTAAATACACAGATTAGACATATAAGACAGACAGGATAACACTCGCTTGCATACACACTCAAACACCAAAGGAACATAAATGGTCTGGGAAATAAACTCTAACCAAGTTGAGCTTAGAACAACTAAGGAGCTCACAACTAAAGTCTATACAGATTCATTCCTATCTGTGGTCTGCATGAAGGTTTCACTGGCAACTCCCAAGCAGACAACCAGGAATTTAAAGGAAACCAATCAACAAATAATCAATTGCAGCCGGGAGAAACTGCACCCAGTCCCAGCACCGAGCACAGACAGAATTAACTCCCTAGCTGCCAAACACAAAGAAACAGCAGCTCAGCTGTGAGAAGTCAAAATGTGCAACCGCTACGATCTTCGTGGCAATGCACACATGACAGTCTTTCATGTATCCTACTAAAGGCTGCGACACCCAATACGTTTCCTGGACGTTCTTCTCCTTGCCCTGACCCAGTGCTAGTCGATGGTCAGGAAGAATTTGTGGTGGAAAGGATTTTAGATTCCAGGTTGTATAGAAATCAGTTACAATATCTGATTAAATGGCAGGGCTACCCAGTGGAGGACAACTCATGGGAACCAGTCAATAACGTTAATGCTCCTCGCTTGCTCCGTCAGTTTCATCAGAGGTACCCACACAAGCCTGGCCTGAGGTCATCCGGAGGTTGTCCCTAAGGGGGGAGTAATGTAAGGTTCTGTGTACATGTTCCTGAAACTCAGTTTGTTCGTCAGCCATTTTACTTTCTGTCTTGCTGCAGCTAACTTGCCCTCAGTCAAAATGGAGTTTCCAGCTTGCATGTTCCCGCCCTGATTCTCTCCTTTTGCTTCTTAAGCAGCCACAGCTGAGCAATCAGTGCTTCAGAATCTAGCCTGCAGTGAACCTGTGACCTGACTCCTAAAGCCTTGGACCTTGTACTCCAGCTATTCCTACTGAGGAACTCTGAAGCACTTGTGGACTCTGAACCCTGCTCTTTGAAAGACCCACGTTTGCATGGACTTACGGTAACAGAGAAGAAGATCCTGAACCTGTTGTGGAGAGTGATTGCTGAGCTTAGATTACTCTGGCCTGCTGTGTCTCCTGCTTCTGTGTCTGCAAACTGTGTGACTATTTTTGCCAACTTGTATGAAGTAATACAAGACTTTCTATATCAAACCTGTGTCTCATGTATTTTCATCGCACCCAAGCACAAGACGCTATATGAACTGTACTACATACATTACACCCCCTCACCCCCAATTCTGGTATGCATGGTTCCTACATCCCCAATCCTGGTATGCATTGTACCATTCACCCCCCTATCCTGGTATGCATGGTACCCTCATCTCCCAATCCTGATATGCATGGTCCGCTCACCCCCTATCCTGATATGCATGGTCCCCTCACCCCCCTATCCTGGTATGCATTGTCCCCTCACCCCCAATCCTGATATGCATGGTGCCCTCAGTCCCCTATCCTGATATGCATGGTCCTCTCACCCCCCTATCCTGATATGCATGGTACCCTCACCCCCTATCCTGATATGCATGGTTCCTGCACCCCCTATCCTGATATGCATGGTCCCCTCACCCCCCAATTCTGATATGCATGGTGCCCTCAGTCCCCTATCCTGATATGCAAGGTCCTCTCACCCCCCTATCCTGATATGCATGGTACCCTCACCTCCCTATCCTGATATGCATGGTCCGCTCACCCCCTATCCTGATATGCATGGTCCCCTCATCGCCCAATCCTGATATGCATGGTCACCTCACCCCCTATCCTGATATGCATGGTCCCCTCACCCCCCTATCCTGATATGCATTGTCCCCTCACCCCAATCCTGATATGCATGGTCTTCTCACACCCAATCCTGGTATGCATGGAACCCCTCAGTCCCCTATCCTGATATGCATGGCCCCCTCAGTCCCCTATCCTGATATGCATGGTCCTCTCAGTCCCCTATCCTGATATGCATGGCCCCCTCAGTCCCCTATCCTGATATGCATGGCCAACGCAGTCCCCTATCCTGATATGCATTGTCCTCTCACCCCCTAATCCTGGTATGCATGGAACCTCTCAGTCCCCTATCCTGATATGCATGGCCCCTCAATCCCCTATCCTGATATGCATGGCCCCCTCAGTCCCCTATCCTGATATGCATGGCTCCTCAGTCCTCTATCCTGATAGAATGGCCCACTCAGTCCCTATCCTGATATGCATGGCCCCATCAGTCCCCTATCCTGATATTCATGGCCCCCTCAGTCCCCTATCCTGATATGCATGGCCCCCGCAGTCCACTATCCTGATATGCATGGCCCCGCAGTCCCATATCCTGATATGCATGGCCCCCTCAGTCCCCTATCCTGATATGCATGGCCCCGCAGTCCCCTATCCTGATATGCATGGCCCCCGCAGTGCCCTATCCTGATATGCATGGCCCCCGCAGTCCCCTATCCTGATATGCATGGCCCCCTCAGTCCCCTATCCTGATATGCATGGCCCCCTCAGTCCCCTATCCTGGTATGCATGGTAACTGCTCGTCCACATCCTGGTATGTATGGTCCCCTAACCCCAATCATGGTATGCATGGTCCCCTCCCCCAATCCTGGAATGCATGGTCCCCTCACCACCCAATCCTGGTATGCATGGTGCCCTCACCCCCAATACTGGTATGCATGCTGCCCTCACCCCCCAATCCTGGTATGCATGGTCCCTCACCACCAATCCTGGTATGCATGGTGCCCTCACCCCCCCAATCCCGGTATGCATGGTGCCCTCAGTCCCCTATCCTGATATGCATGGTCCTCTCACCCCCTATCCTGATATGCATGGTACCCTCACCCCCCTATCCTGATATGCATGGTTCCCGCACCCCCCTATCCTGATATGCATGGTCCCCTCACCCCCCAATTCTGATATGCATGGTGCCCTCAGTCCCCTATCCTGATATGCAAGGTCCTCTCACCCCCCTATCCTGATATGCATGGTACCCTCACCTCCCTATCCTGATATGCATGGTCCGCTCACCCCTATCCTGATATGCATGGTCCCCTTACCGCCCAATCCTGATATGCATGGTCCCCTCACCCCCCTATCCTGATATGCATTGTCCCCTCACCCCCAATCCTGATATGCATGGTGCCCTCAGTCCCCTATCCTGATATGCATGGTCCTCTCACCCCCCTATCCTGATATGCATGGTACCCTCACCCCCCTATCCTGATATGCATGGTCCCCTCACCCCCCTATCCTGATATGCATGGTCCCCTCACCCCCCAATCCTGATATGCATGGTGCCCTCAGTCCCCTATCCTGATATGCATGGTCCTCTCACCCCCCTATCCTGATATGCATGGTACCCTCACCCCCTATCCTGATATGCATGGTCCCCTCACCCCCCAATCCTGATATGCATGGTCCCCTCACCCCCCTATCCTGATATGCATGGTCCCCTCACCCCCAATCCAGATATGCATGGTCACCTCACCCCCCAATCTTGATATGCATGACCCCTCAGTCCCTATCCTGATATGCATGGTCCCCTCACCCCCCAATCCTGATATGCATGGTCCACTCACCCACCTATCCTGACATGCATGGTCCCCTCACCCCCAATCCTGATATGCATGGTCACCTCACCCCCAATCCTGATATGCATGGTCACCTCACCCCCCAATCCTGATATGCATGGCCCTCTCACCCCCCAATCCTGATATGCATGGTCCCCTCACCCCCTATCCTGATATGCATGGTCTTCTCACACCCAATCCTGGTATGCATGGAACCCCTCAGTCCCCTATCCTGATATTCATGGCCCCCTCAGTCCCCTATCTGATATGCATGGTCCCCTCAGTCCCCTATCCTGATATGCATGGCCCCCTCAGCTCCCTATCCTGATATGCATGGCCAACGCAGTCCCCTATCCTGATATGCATGGCCCCCGCAGTCCCTATCCTGATATGCATGGCCCCCTCAGTCCCCTATCCTGATATGCATGGCCAACGCAGTCCCCTATCCTGATATGCATGGCCCCTGCAGTCCCCTATCCTGATATGTATGGTCCCCTCACCCCCCTATCCTGATATCCATTGTCCTCTCACCCCCTAATCCTGGTATGCATGGAACCCCTCAGTCCCCTATCCTGATATGCATGGCCCCTCAATCCCCTATCCTGATATGCATGGCCCCCTCAGTCCCCTATCCTGATATGCATGGCTCCCTCAGTCCCTATCCTGATATGAATGGCCCACTCAGTCCCCTATCCTGATATGCATGGCCCCATCAGTCCCCCTATCCTGATATGCATGGCCCCCTCAGTCCCCTATCCTGATATGCATGGCCCCCGAAGTCCCTTATCCTGATATGCATGGCCCCCTCAGTCCCCTATCCTGATATGCATGGCCCCCTCAGTCCCCTATCATGATATGCATGGTCCCCGCAGTCCCCTATCCTGATATGCATGGCCCCCTCAGTCCCCTATCATGATATGCATGGTCCCCGCAGTCCCCTATCCTGATATGAATGGTCCCCTCAGTCCCCTATCCTGATATGCATGGCCCCCGCAGTCCCCTATCCTGATATGCATGGCCCCCGCAGTCCACTATCCTGATATGCATGGCCCCCGCAGTCCCATATCCTGATATGCATGGCCCCCTCAGTCCCCTATCCTGATATGCATGGCCCCGCAGTCCCCTATCCTGATATGCATGGCCCCCGCAGTGCCTTATCCTGATATGCATGGCCCCCGCAGTCCCCTATCCTGATATGCATGGCCCCTCAGTCCCCTATCCTGATATGCATGGCCCCCTCAGTCCCCTATCCTGGTATGCATGGTAACTGCTCGTCCACATCCTGGTATGTATGGTCCCCTAACCCCAATCATGGTATGCATGGTCCCCTCCCCCCAATCCTGGAATGCATGGTCCCCTCACCACCCAATCCTGGTATGCATGGTGCCCTCACCCCCAATCCTGGTATGCATGCTGCCCTCACCCCCCAATCCTGGTATGCATGGTCCCTCACCACCCAATCCTGGTATGCATGGTGCCCTCACCCCCCAATCCCGGTATGCATGGTGCCCTCACCCCCAAATCCTGGTATGCATGGTGTTCTCACCCTCCAATCTTGGTATGCATGGTCCCCTTACCCCCCAATCCTGATATACATGTTCCACCCTCATCCCTATTGTAGGATGTATGGGACCCCCTCACCCCCCAATTCTGGTATGCATGGTTCCTTCATCCCCAATCCTGATATGCATGGTCCCCTCACCCCCAATCCTGATATGCATGGTCACCTCACCCCCCTATCCTGATATGCATGGTCCCCTCACCCCCCTATCCTGATATGCATGGTCCCCTCACCCCCCAATCCTGATATGCATGGTGCCCTCAGTCCCCTATCCTGATATGCATGGTCCTCTCACCCCCATCCTGATATGCATGGTACCCTCACCCCCTATCCTGATATGCATGGTCCCCTCACCCCCCAATCCTGATATGCATGGTCCCCTCACCCCCTATCCTGATATGCATGGTCCCCTCACCCCCAATCCAGATATGCATGGTCACCTCACCCCCCAATTTTGATATGCATGGCCCCTCAGTCCCCTATCCTGATATGCATGGTCCCCTCACCCCCCAATCCTGATATGCATGGTCCCCTCACCCACCTATCCTGACATGCATGGTCCCCTCACCCCCCAATCCTGATATGCATGGTCACCTCACCCCCCAATCCTGATATGCATGGTCACCTCACCCCCCAATCCTGATATGCATGGCCCTCTCACCCCCCAATCCTGATATGCATGGTCCCCTCACCCCCCTATCCTGATATGCATGGTCTTCTCACACCCAATCCTGGTATGCATGGTCCTCTCACCCCTAATCCTGGTATGCATGGAACCCCTCAGTCCCCTATCCTGATATGCATGGCCCCCTCAGTCCCCTATCCTGATATGCATGGCCCCTCAGTCCCTATCCTGATATGAATGGCCCCCGCAGTCCCCTATCCTGATATGCATGGCCCTATCAGTCCCCTATCCTGATATGCATAGCCCCTCAGTCCCCTATCCTGATATGCATGGCCCCTCCAGTCCTCTATCCTGATATGCATGGCCCCCTCAGTCCCCTATCCTGATATGCATGGCCCCTCAGTCCCCTATCCTGATATGCATGGTCCCCTATCCTGATAAGCATGGCCCCTGCAGTCCCCTATCCTGATATGTATGGTCCCCTCACCCCCTATCCTGATATGCATGGTCCTCTCACCCCCTAATCCTGGTATGCATGGAACCCCTCAGTCCCCTATCCTGATATTATGCATGGCCCCCTCAGTCCCCTATCCTGATATGCATGGCCCCCTCAGTCCCCTATCCTGATATGCATGGCTCCCTCAGTCCCCTATCCTGATATGAATGGCCCACTCAGTCCCCTATCCTGATATGCATGGCCCCCTCAGTCCCCTATCCTGATATGCATGACCCCCACAGTCCCCTATCCTGATATGCATGGCCCCCGCAGTCCCCTTTCCTGATATGAATGGCCCCGCAGTCCCCTATCCTGATATGCATGGCCCTATCTGTCCCCTCTCCTGATATGCATGGCCCCCTCAGTCCCCTATCCTGATATGCATGGCCCCCGCAGTCCCCTATCCTGATATGCATGCTACCTCTCACCCCCGTATCCTGATATGTATGGTCCCGTTCACCCCTATGAAACTGCACACATACAAAAAAAATATATATATTTATACTCACCTTTCTTCCCCGTGCTCCAGCGTTGTCCCGTTCTGCCAGAGGCTGGGGGAGGAGTGTGGCGCCGGAGTACGCGCATTCCAGCACCATTTTCTTGAAGACACTGCAGTGTGTGTTCCACAAAATGGCACCGGAAAGCACGGACTGGGCATGCGCCGATGACGGCGAAATCGGTGCCTGCGCAGTCCTCGCTTTCCGGCGACCTTTTCTTGAAGACACACTGCAGTGCGTCTTCCACAATATGGCGCCGGAAAGCACGAACTGAGCATGCACCGGCAACACGGGATCGGTGGGATCGGTAAGGGGGTGTGGCGAAGATCGCGGCATGTGTTCAGTGCTTACGCATACCGCGATCTTCTGGGCCACCCTCCTCATCGCCGGGAGCATTACTCTTTCCAGATTGCACAGGCGCGTCGCGCTTGCGCAGTCTATAAAGGCTTCAGACAGAGTGACGCACCCAGCGTTATATTATAGATGTCTCAATGACATATATATATATATGTATGTATTCTATGTGTATATATCAATTCTTTCTTTTGTGATTTAAAAACTATTAATTTGGATCCATTATATGTCGGTTTTGCTAGCCACCGACAAAATCTCGCCAGACGGATGTCAAACGTACGCTCAGATGCGAAAAAATCGCATCTCGCATTCAAATCGGATGACAGACGGATCAGTGTTCAGGAAACATTTGTGCGATTATCGGCCGTCTAAAACGGTCCGATTTTTTAGACGGTGTGTGTGACTCCAGCCTAAAAGAAAATGCAGCACCAGCCCAAAGTATTTTTATGGGATGTATGTTTGTTTAAATAGGCTAGTAAAACACATGTGCCAAAAGTAGATTGTGTATTATTTATCTATTTTTTTTCACTTTCAGATCAGATTGTTAGCATAATGTAATCCGATTCTTTCAGATGAGGAGATGATGGAGAAAAAAATGTCTCACCATTTCCTCATTCTTTTACTCCTGATCTCCATCTAATCATCCACACACAATTGTTCCTGGATTCTTTAAACCACGAAGCACTCAGTTACATTAAATCTACTTCAAATCCGCAATACAGAGCCAGGAGGACAAACATACCAGCTGCACATGTTCCTATGACAACCTGATGTGAGACACTGCATCACATGACACCGATGTCACCTTTAGGGCTCATACTCACTTGCTGGAAAAATAACGGTCAGTTTTCAGGATGGTCCGATTATGTGCAATTGTCATGCGATTTGCATGCGATTTTTTTATAGCACCATCTATTGCATTAGCGATTATCATGCCAAAATCGCATCAGATCGCAGCATGCTGCGATTTTTTTTCTCACACCGATTTCGACTGAGAAAAAAAATCGCAAATGAGAAGTCACCTATTAAATAACATTGGTCCGATTTGAATCCGATTTTTTATCAGCTGAAAATCATCCGTTTTCGGCTCAAGTGAGTATGAGCCCTAACTCCATCCCCAGGACGCAATCTCACATGACACCAGTGTCATCCTTACTCCTCCCCTTCTATGATGCGATATCACATGGCACCAGGGTCATCCTTTTACCGCCCCTCTGATGCTTTTTTCCTTTCACGTACACACTTACAGCCACGGCGCCATTGTGCACGATGCACTTAGACACGGGGCGTCGCCACGGACCCTGCGGTATTCCCACACATCCTTTAAATAGCTGGCAGAAATGGCCCCGATCACTCACCTGGATACCACAGCCAAGGTAATCTTCATGGGCATAAGACTTACTAACTAGGGAATACTATTGGGGCATTCTCCAGGCACCTAATTACCTTTTTTCCTTCCAGGACAAACTTCTCTGCTTTACCCCACCAGGGACCCTCCATCAGGAACAACTGATCTGACAGGCGCAACTCTTTTAGTTTCATTTCTTACTCCTCACCAGATTGTCAGAAAATCCCCCACCCCCAATACCTCCCTGACTCTTGATGCTTTGTGCAGCCTAATATCACAGTTATAATGCAGAGACTCAGCAGAGCAGATATATATGTGCTGGCTTCTCAGACACATTGCTCCCAAACATGTCACACAATATAAAGTTGGTTTTTTATGTTTTAGTCATCACAATTGTTAATTTTGCTTGTTTTTTGAATGGATAGTGCAAAGTTTGTGGATATTTCATAGAAATAAATAAGGTTTTCTTAAAAATGAAATGTGCTTCTCATGCACATTGTTCCCTAACACAATATTCTCTCTCTTCCTTCAGATTATCTGCTGAAATGGAGAGGAAAATGTATGATTTGTCAAAACCCCTTCATGTTGATGAAGTGAAGATGCTGACCCCACATTGCATGAGGGTTTAGGAGAAGAAAGTGAGATTGATTCTCATGATGAGGTGGAAGTATGTGAAATTGATTCTGAAACTGCAAGATGGTGAGAGTGATGAGGATGAAGAAGATATAAAAACATATAAAGGAAGAGATAAAAAAAAAAGCAAATGGAGCAATAAGCCACCCATGCAAATTAAACATAGAGAACCTCAGAACATTCTCACTCACCTTCTTGCAGTTAAAGGAACAGCAAGGAATGCTAAAACTGCAGCTGAATGCTGGAATAGTTTATTCACAGATGACATTCTTGACTTTATTCTCACATACACAAATCAATATATAGACATTATAAAGGACAGTTCATCTGCAACAGAATCATCAAGTCCACAGATGACACAGAACTGTGGGCTTTTTTTGGATTGTTATACTTTGCCGGAACCTATAGGGCAAATCGTCAAAGTTTGGAGAAACTTTGGGTTATAGATGGTGCGGGGCAGTGACCGATCTCATATGCGATAGTGTCCCCCCCAGGATGCACACAGAGGCGTTTTGAGGCCGCCGGAGTGCATTGCAGTCACAGGCATAGCTGTGATTGCAATGCAAAATAAAAGTAAGTGTTGGTATTGGGCAAGCTATTTGTCCAAGGCAGATTTAAGAAAACCTGCTCTGGGCTTTTATTTTTGAAACGGACTACAGAAAGGTAGTGGGGCGGTCTGTTTCCTTCGGGTTTTCCATGTGGCCTATGGCCACAGATGCCTTGTAAAAACCCCTGAAGCAGAGGGTTGGGTGTGTCAGTTTGGTTTTGCAAGCGTGCAGAGCAAAAGGCTCTGCAGAGCTCCACCTGTGTGAGGCAACACAGGGCCAAGCAGATCCAAAAGGCCTGGCACCCTCAGTAGCCCACGGCAACCGGTCTCGGATATGGACTGTTTTGTTTCCCGGCTGAGATACGGAGGATATTGTGTGCTGTGTATTTATGTGAGTTGGACAGTAAAAACACAATTTGTTTTGAGCTTTGCTGGGTCACTGCCTCATCACTGCACAGTGTGGATACCGCTGCACTACAATAGTGATGGAATAGAAAAATTTGGCCTTGTTATGTGTTTAAAAAGATTCAAGATTCTAATTCGCTACCTTTTGGTTTGACAACAGAACTACCTCAACCCAACGTAAAACATATGACCGGTTTGCTCCGCATCGTGATTTATTGCAAAAATTTGTTGACAACTGTAAGAAAAGCTATTGCCCTGTGGAGAATGACACTATTGATGAAATTCTCCCTGGTTTTCGTGGCAGATGTACATTTCGTCAATCCATTCCATCAAATACGGAAATTAAAATGTATGCCCTTGTTGATGCCAGGAAGACCTACATATACAACCTGGAAATGTATGCAGGAAAACAGCCAGAAGGTCCATACCGTGTCAGCGAAAAACCAAATGATGTTGTGAAAAGAATGGCTGAGCCCTTATTTGGATCGGGTCACAATATAACCTTTGACAATTTGGTTTTCAAATTGTTATTTGATTGATTATATAAAAATGCAGAATCTTTCATATGTAGGTACTGTAAGAAAAAATAAAAAAGAATTGCTGCCACAGTTTGTAAATTTGAAAGGGTGAAAACAGTACAGCAGTATGTTTGCATTCAATAATGGAAAGATTTTGGTTTCCTATGTACCACGTGAAAAAGAAAAATGTAATTCTTGTCTCAACACTTCATGGTGATGATGCCATCGATCCTGGGTCTGAAGCCCATAAAAACTTGGAAAAATTACATTTTATAATGCAACCAAAGGGGGTGTTGATAAAGCTGATCAGATGTGCTCAACTTTCAGCCTTAGCAGAAACTCCATGTGCTGGCCAGTGGTCATATTTTTCACCATGTTGAATTTGGGTGTTATAAATTCACAAGTGATTTACCTTGAAAACCAGCTTGAACCACTTCGTAGAAGAGCCTATCTGAAAAAATTGTCCCATGAACTAGTGCTTGGAGAGCTACGCAGGAGAAGTATGAAAACTATCGGTATCCCCTCTAGACCTCAAGTTCGACTCAAAAGATTCCACCCAGAAGATGATAGTGAAAATCCACCATCTCTACCACCTCCCAAAAGAAGGAGATGCAGCACCTGCACCATGGAAAGTGGACACAGAAGACTTTCTAATTATGCAAAAGAGAAACACTGGCGCTACACTGAAAGGGTTAATTTAAGAGACTAAAGGAAGACTTGTGGAGTGACAACTGAAGGTACTGCCACACTACACAATCCCGCTAGCGATCTCGTTAGCGTCGCATACTAATGAGATCGCTAGCGGGATTGTTTCTATATCGCTAGTAGCTACCTATTTTAGCGATATCGTTAAGGACGCTATCGCGGTTAGCGATCTCCTTAACGACTTTAGCGGTACAAAAGTACCGCTAAATCGCTAAAAAAGGTGCCACACTTAGCGATATATACTTACCCAGCGGGGCGCCAGCGACGAAAATAGGGTCCGGAACGATTTCAGCGACGAGCGAGATCACAGCAGGATGCTCGTCGCTGGCAGATGCCGCACACAACAACATCGCTAACGGGATTGCTAAATAGTGACGTTTTTTAGCGATCCCGTTAGCGATGTTGTTTAGTGTGGCATACCCTTTAGAAACTGCTGGTGATTTAATAGCAGGCTCTGTGTTTGCCTGCTGGGGGTAGTTTGTTAAAAAATCAAGTAGAATCAACCGCGCTAACTAAGGACATTACTTGTGTGCCGTGTGTGAACACACTACTATAAACAATTAGTAAATAAAGAAAGTGGACTTACTGACAACTGAAGAAAAAATCATGAAAAGTTTTAGGGGAGGACCACTCCAGGTATATGTGTGGCTTGAACGTTATAGATAGGACAATGTTCCATACAGGATAAAGCAGGGAAAGCAGCCTGTAAAGGTCTAACTTTGACTGTAGTTGTCTAAATGAAACAGAATAAACATAGTTAACCCCTTACTGCCATCGGACGTACTATCCCGTCCATGGTACCTGGGCCCGTATGACCATGGACGGGATAGTACGTCCCGTGCGATCGGACGCGCTCCCAGGGGGAGCGCAGCCGATCGCGGCCGGGTGTCAGCTGATTATCACAGCTGACACCCAGCACTATGTGTCAGGAGCGGTCACGGACCGCTCCCGGCACATTAACCCCTGGCACACCGCGATCAAACATGATCGCGCTGTACCAGGGGGCACAGGGGAGGATCGCGCAGGCAGGGGGCTCCCTGCACGCTCCCCTGAGACCCTCAGAGCAGCACGATGTGTCGCGCTGTTCCGAGGGTCCGTCCTCCCTCCAGGTCCCCGGATCCAAGATGGCGCCAGGGTCCTGCAGGGAGGAGGCTTCCTCAGTGCCTGCTGAGAGCAGGCACTGAGAAGCCTGCAGCACTGCCAGAGCGATCGCTGGTGTGACAGAGTGCTGTGCACACTGTCACACCAGCGATCTGCTAAAATACTGTGATGTCCCACCCTGGGACAAAGTAAAAAAGTAAAAAAAATGAAAATAAAAAGTGGTAAAAAAAATCATAAAAAAAAAAAAAAATATTCCCCAATAAATTCATTTCTTCCTGTAAATAAAAAAAACAAAACAATAAAAGTACACATATTTGGTATCGCCGCATCTGTAACGACCCCCCCTATAAAACTATCCCACTAGTTAACCCCTTTAGTGAACCCCTTAAAAAAAAAAAACTAAGCAAAAAATCAATGCTTTATCATCATACCGCCGAACATAAAGTGGAATAACACGCGATCAAAAAGATCGATATAAATAAACATGGTACCGCTGAAAACGTCATCTTGTCCCGCAAAAAACGAGCCATCATACAGCATCATCAGCGAAAAAATAAAAAAGTTATAGCTCGCAGAATAAAGCTATGCAAAAATAATAATTTTTTAGATAAAATTGCTTTTATTCTATAAAAGCCCCAAAACATAAAAAAATGATATAAATGAGGTATCACCATAATCATACTGACCCGAAGAATAAAACTGCTTTATCAATTTTACCACACGCGAAACGGTATAAACGCCTCCCCCAAAAGAAATTCATGAATTGCTGATTTTTGTTCATTCTAACCTCCCAAAAATCGAAATAAAAAGCGATCAAAAAACGTCACATGCTCAAAAATGGTACCAATAAAAACGTCACCTCGTCCCGCAAAAAATAAGACCTCACATGACTCTGTGGGCCAAAATATGCAAAAATTATAGCTCTCAAAATGTGGTGATGCAAAAAACTACTTTTTGCAATAAAAAGCGTCTTTTAGCGTGACAGCTGCCAATCACAAAAACCCGCTATAAATAGTAAATCAAACCCCTTTATCACCGCCTTAGTTAGGGAAAAATAATAAAATTAAAAAAAATTATTTATTTCCATTTTCCCATTAGGGTTAGGGTTGCAGCTAAAGTTAGGGTTAGGGTTGGCGCTAACGTTAGGATTAGGGTTAGGGTTGGGATTAGGGTTAGGGGTGTGTTAGGGTTAGGTTTGTGGTTAGGGTTGGGACTAGGGTTAGGGGTGTGTTGGGGTTAGGGTTGGAGTTAGAATTGGGGGGTTTCTGCTGTTTAGGCACATCAGGGGCTCTCCAAATGTGACATGGCGTCTGATTTCAATTCCAGCCAATTCTGCGTTGAAAAAGTCAAACGGTGCTCCTTCACTTCTGAGCTCTGCCATGCGCCCAAACAGTAGTTTACCCCCACATATGGGGTATCAGCGTACTCTGGACCCCAAGCGTTATTGTGCAATTTGTCCTATTTCTTCTGTTATCCTTGGGAAAATAAAAAACTGGGGGCGAAAATATCATTTTTGTAAAAAAAAAAAATGATTTTTTGTTTTTACGGCTGTATGTTATAAACTTCTGTGAAGCACTTGGGGCTTCATAGCGCTCACCACACATCTAGATAAGTACCTTGTGGGGTCTATTTTCCAAAATGGGGTCACTTGTGGGGGGTTTCCACTGTTTAGGCGCATCAGGGGCTCTCCAAATGCGACATGACGCCCCCAGACCATTCCATCAAAGTCTGTAATCCAAAACGTCACTACTTCCCTTCCGAGGCCTGACGTGCGCCCATACAGTAGTTTTCTCCCACATATTGGGTATCAGCGTACTCAGGACAAATTGGACAACAACTTTTGGGGTCCAATTTCTCCTGTTACCCTTTTGAAAATAAAATATTTGGGGCGAAAAAATCATTTTTGTAAAAAAAAAAAGGATTTTTTATTTTTACGGCTGTACGCTATAAACTTCTGTGAAGCACTTCGGGCTTCAAAGTGCTCACCACACATCTAGATAAGTTCCTTGTGGGGTCTATTTTCCAAAATGGGGTCACTTGTGGGGGGTTTCCACTGTTTAGGCGCATCAGGGGCTCTCCAAATGCGACATGACGCCCCAGACCAATCCATCAAAGTCTGCAATCCAAAACGTCACTACTTCCCTTCCGAGCCCCGACGTGCGCCCATACAGTAGTTTACTCCCACATATTGGGTATCAGCGTACTCAGGACAAATTGGAAAACAACTTTTTGGGTCCAATTTCTCCTGTTACCCTTGTGAAAATGAAATATTGGGGGCAAAAAAAATCATTTTTGTAAAAAAAAAAAAAAAATTTTTATTTTACGGCTGTACGTTATAAACTTCTGTGAAGCACTTTCGGGTTCAAAGTGCTCACTACACATCTAGATAAGTTCCTTGTGGGGTCTGTTTTCCAAAATGGGGTCACTTGTGGGGGTTTCCACTGTTTAGGCACATCAGGGGCTCTCCAAATGCAACATAACGCCCCCAGACCAATCCATCAAAGTCTGCAATCCAAAACGTCACTACTTCCCTTCCGAGCCCCGACGTGCGCCCATAAAGTAGTTTACTCCCACATATTGGGTATCAGTGTACTCAGTACAAATTGGACAACAACTTTTGGGGTCTTGTTACCCTTGGGAAAATAAAAATTGGGGTGAAAAGATAAATTTTGTGGAAAAATATGATTTTTTAATTTTACGGCTCTACGTTATAAACTTGTGTGAAGCACTTGGGGGTTCAAATTGCTCACCAAAGATCTAGATAAGTTCCTTAGGGGGTCTAGATTCCCAAATGGGGTCACTTGTGGGGGGTTTCCACTGTTTAGGCACATCAGGGACTCTCCAAATGCAACATGGCGTCTAATCTCAATTCCAGCCAATTTTGGTTGGAAAAAGTCAAATGGTGCTCCTTCCCTTCCGAGCTCTGCCGTGCGCCCAAACAGTGATTCCCCCCCACATATGGGGTATCAGCGTACTCAGGATAAATTGGACAACAACTTTTGAGGTCCAATTTCTCCTGTTACCTATGGGAAAATAAAAAAATAGTGACTAAAAGATAATTTTTGTGGGAAAAAAATAGGATTTTTTATTTTCATGCCCTGGCATTATAAACTTGTGTGAAGCACTTGGGGGTTCAAAGTGCTCACCAAAGATCTAAATAAGTTCCTTAGGGGGTCTAGCTTCCAAAATGGGGTCACTTGTGGGGGTTTCCACTGTTTAGGCTCACCTGGGGCACTACAAGCGGAACATGACCCCCATCAATGTTTGCATTCCAAAACATTACTGCTTCCTTTCCAAGCCCTGCCATGCGCCCAAACAGTTTCTCCCCCCCACATATGGGGTATCAGCATACTCAGGACAAATTGGACAACAACTTTTGGGGTCCAATTTCCTTGGGAAAAATCAAAAATTTGGGACTAAAAAATCATTTTTGTGGAAAATTGTTTTTTTTTTTTCACACCCAGGCATTATAAACTTTTGTGAAACACTTTGGGGTTCAAAGTGCTCACAACAGATCTAGATAAGTTCCTTAGGGGGTCTAGTTTCCAAAATGGTGTCACTTGTGGGGGGTTTCCACTGTTTAGGCGCATCAGGGGCTCTCCAAACACGGCATGGCGTCCAATCTCAACTCCAGCCAATTTTAGTTTGAAAAAGTCAAACGGCGCTCCTTCCCTTACGAGCTCTGCCGTGTGCCCAAACAGTGGTTTTCCCCCACATATGGGGTATTGGCGTACTCAGGAGAAATTGCACAACAACTTTATCTGTCCATTTTCTCCTTTTACCCTTGTGAAAATAAAAAAAAGTTTGTAAAAGATCATTTTTGTGGCTAAAAAGTTAAATATTCATTTTTTCCTTCCACGTTGCTTCAGCTCCTGTGAAGCACCTGAAGGGTTAATAAAATTCTTGAATGTGGTTTTGAGTACCTTGAGGGGTGCAGTTTTAGAATGGTGTCACTTTTGGGTATTTTCTGCTATATAGACCCATCAAAGTGACTTCAAACGTGAGGTGGTCCCTAAAAAAATGGCTTTGTAAATTTTGTTGTAAAAATGAGAAATCACTGGTCAACTTTTAACCCTTATAATTTCCTAACAAAAAAAATTTTGTTCCAAAATTGTGCTGATGTAAAGTAGACATGTGGGAAATATTATTTCTTAACTATTTTGTGTGACATATTTCTCTGTTTTAAGGGAAAAAAAAATTCAAAGTTTGAAAATTGCAAAATTTTCTAAATTTTCGCCATATTTGCGTTTTTTTTCAAAAATAAACGCAAGGTATAGCGAAGAAATTTTACCACTAACGTGAAGTACAATATGTCACGAGAAAACAGTCTCAGAATCGCGAAGATCCGTTGAAGCGTTCCAGAGTTATAACCTCATAAAGAGACAGTGGTCAGAATTGTAAAAATTGGCCCGGTCATTAACATGCAAACCACCCTTGGGGGAGAAGGGGTTAAAGGACCAAGGGTTGTAAAATTGATTGTATAATAATTTATATATGAGTATGCAGGGGGATACTCACAAAGAGCAGAGAAGGTATCCCTGATAGGAAGATAACCCAGGAAACTGGATAGCTAAATTAGGGGTAGCGCAGTGTAGAAAGCTGTGTAAAAGCTCTGATGAAGGATAGTAGTCCCTAGAAACGCGTCAGCTATTCTAGCCCCTGCACTCCGGAACTCGTACCAGACTAACCGGTGACGTCATCCTACAGTCCCGCCCCTTCCTGTCGCTACCTCGGCGTTGCTTCCGGCAGGGGCACACAGAGAGTTTGCCGACTCCCATCACAGCCACATTCCACGTGGCGGGAACCCTCCTACAGGTACCCAGTTAGCATTCTCAAGCTACTAACAGTGAGTACAGCGCTCAATAGTTTCACATTCTTTTACACAGCTTTCTACACCAGGCAGCGTTACAGGTCCTTCTCAAAAAATTTGCATATAGTGCTAAATTTCATTATTTTCCATAATGTAATGATTACAATTAAACTTTCATATATTTTAGATTCATTACACACCAACTGAAATTTGTCAGGTCTTTTATTGTTTTAATACTGATGATTTTGGCATACAACTCCTGATAACCCAAAAAACCTGTCTCAAAAAATTAGCATATCAAGAAAAGGTTCTCTAAACGACCTATTACCCTAATCTTCTGAATCAACTAATTAACTCTAAACACATGCAAAAGATTCCTGAGGCTTTTAAAAACTTCCTGCCTGGTTCATTACTCAAAACCCCCATGATGGATAAGACTAGCGACCTGACTGATGTCAAGAAGGCCATCAATGACACCCTCAAGCAAGAGGGTAAGACCCAGAAAGAAATTTCTCAACAAATAGGCTGTTCCCAGAGTGCTGTATCAAGGCACCTCAATGGGAAGTTTGTTGGAAGGAAACAATGTGGCAGAAAACGCTGTACAACGAGAAGAGGTGACCGGACCCTGAGGAAGATTGTGGAGAAGGACCGATTCCAGACCTTGGGGGACCTGAGGAAGCAGTGGACTGAGTCTGGTGTAGAAACATCCAGAGCCACCGTGCACAGGCGTGTGCAGGAAATGGGCTACAGGTGCAGCATTCCCAGGTAAAGCCACTTTTGAACCATAAACAGCGGCAGAAGCGCCTGACCTGGGCTACAGAGAAGCAGCACTGGACTGTTGCTAAGTGGTCCCAAGTACTTTTTTCTGATGAAAGCAAATTTTGCATGTCATTTGGAAATCAAGGTGCCAGAGTCTGGAGGAAGACTGGGGAGAAGGAAATGCCAAAATGCCTGAAGTCCAGTGTCAAGTACCACAGTCAGTGATGGTGTGGGGTGCCATGTCAGCTGCTGGTGTTGGTCCACTGTGTTTCATCAAAGGCAGGGTCAATGCAGCTAGCTATCAGGAGATTTTGGAGCACTTCATGCTTCCATTGGCTGAAATGCTTTATGGAGATGAAGATTTCATTTTTCAGCACGACCTGGCACCTGCTCACAGTGCCAAAACCACTGGTAAATGGTTTACTGACCATGGTATTACTGTGCTCAATTGGCCTGCCAACTCTCCTGACCTGAACCCCATAGAGAATCTGTGGGATATTGTGAAGAGAAAGTTGAGAGACGCAAGACCCAACACTCTGGATGAGCTTAAGGCTGCTATCGAAGCATCCTGGGCCTCCATAACACCTCAGCAGTTTCACAGGCTGATTGCCTCCATGCCACGCCGCATTGAAGCAGTCATTTCTGCAAAAGGATTCCCGACCAAGTATTGAGTGCATAACTGAACTTTATTATTTGATGTTTTTTTTGTTTGTTTTTCAAAAACACTTTTATTTTATTGGATGGTTGAAATATGTTAATTTTTGAGACAGGTTTTTTGGGTTATCAGGAGTTGTATGCCAAAATCATCAGTATTAAAACAATAAAAGACCTGACAAATTTCAGTTGGGTGTGTAATGAATCTAAAATATATGAAAGTTTAATTGTAATCATTACATTATGGAAAATAATGAAATTTAGCACTATATGCTAATTTTTTGAGAAGGACCTGTATATCTTTGTAACTGTGGCAAGCACCTGAACAACAATAAGGTCTGAACCTGATGTCTAGCTATACTTTAGCAGTGCTAGCAATTACTTACTGCGCTACCCCTTAATTTAGCTATCCAGTTTCCTGGGTTATCTTCCTATCAGGGATACCATCTCTGCACTTTGTGAGCATCCCCCTGCATACTCATATATAAATTATATACAATCGATTTTACAACCCATGGTCCTTTAACTGTTTATTCTGTTTCATTTAGACAACTACAGTTAAAGTTAGACCTTTTACAGGCTGCTTTCCCTGCTTTATCCTGTATGGAACATTGTCCTATCTATAACGTTCAAGCCACACATATACCTGGAGTGGTCCTCCCTAAAACTTTTCATGATTTTTTCTTCAGTTGTCAGTAAGTCAACTTTATTTACTAATTGTTTATAGTGGTGTGTTCACACAAGGCACACAAGTGATGTCCTTAGTTAGCGCGGTTGATTCTACTTGACTTTCTAATTATGAATGTCACAAATCTCATAATGCATTCTGCCTGACACATGCAAAAATTATGTGCAATTCTAGCTCTTTGCTCTGTAAATGTGTTTTCTTTTCTGGTGAACCTATAACATCTAATTCTGAATGAATATGTGTACCTTATAATTAAGCTTTTTCCCCTATATTTATTTTTTAATAATAGCTATACGTTGAAAACTGGGGTTATTGGGCAGGAGTTGTGAAATGTGTGTACTTTTAGAGTTATTACTTTTATGGAAAATAAATGTATTTTTTGCACCTGATTATGTGTACTCTCTTTTATTACATCCCTATCCCTATGAAGGTCACTGATCACTCTTAGAACACTGAAATTGAGAAAAGGCATTTTTCCAGCCTGAGCCTTAAAGGTGCATTGTGCCTGAACTCGTTAGTGAAGGCATTGCTCCTGACAGAGGGTTAACAAGCTCAGCATAATAAGGTATATTTTCCTATACTTAACTCTTCCATCTCATAATCAGTAGCTTGACCCTCCTACAAATGTCTTTATACCGTGTATTTGGCTTTACCCTTGTTTATTTCTTTGATCGCTGAAGTAATATACAGGTCCTTCTCAAAAAATTAGCATATAGTGCTAAATTTCATTATTTTCCATAATGTAATGATTACAATTAAACTTTCATATATTTTAGATTCATTACACACCAACTGAAATTTGTCAGGTCTTTTATTGTTTTAATACTGATGATTTTGGCATACAACTCCTGATAACCCCAAAAACCTGTCTCAAAAAATTAGCATATCAAGAAAAGGTTCTCTAAAACGACCTATTACCCTAATCTTCTGAATCAACTAATTAACTCTAAACACATGCAAAAGATTCTGAGGCTTTTAAAAACTCCCTGCCTGGTTCATTACTCAAAACCCCATCATGGGTAAGACTAGCGACCTGACTGATGTCAAGAAGGCCATCATTGACACCCTCAAGCAAGAGGGTAAGACCCAGAAAGAAATTTCTCAACAAATAGGCTGTTCCCAGAGTGCTGTATCAAGGCACTTCAATGGGAAGTCTGTTGGAAGGAAATAATGTGGCAGAATACGCTGTACAACGAGAAGAGGTGACCGGACCCTGAGGAAGATTGTGGAGAAGGACCGATTCCAGACCTTGGGGGACCTGAGGAAGCAGTGGACTGAGTCTGGTGTAGAAACATCCAGAGCCACCGTGCACAGGCGTGTGCAGGAAATGGGCTACAGGTGCAGCATTCCCCAGGTAAAGCCACTTTTGAACCATAAACAGCGGCAGAAGCGCCTGACCTGGGCTACAGAGAAGCAGCACTGGACTGTTGCTAAGTGGTCCCAAGTACTTTTTTCTGATGAAAGCAAATTTTGCATGTCATTCGAAATCAAGGTGCCAGAGTCTGGAGGAAGACTGGGAGAAGGAAATGCCAAAATGCCTGAAGTCCAGTGTCAAGTACCCACAGTCAGTGATGGTGTGGGGTGCCATGTCAGCTGCTGGTGTTGGTCCACTGTGTTTCATCAAGGGCAGGGTCAATGCAGCTAGCTTTCAGGAGATTTTGGAGCACTTCATGCTTCCATCGGCTGAAATGCTTTATGGAGATGAAGATTTCATTTTTCAGCACGACTTGGCACCTGCTCACAGTACCATAACCACTGGTAAATGGTTTACTGACCATGGTATTACTGTGCTCAATTGGCCTGCCAACTCTCCTGACCTGAACCCCATAGAGAATCTGTGGGATATTGTGAAGAGAAAGTTGAGAGACGCAAGACCAACACTCTGGATGAGCTTAAGGCCGCTATTGAAGCATCCTGGGCCTCCATAACACCTCAGCATGTCACAGGCTGATTGCCTCCATGCCACGCCGCATTGAAGCAGTCATTCTGCAAAAGGATTCCCGACCAAGTATTGAGTGCATAACTGAACTTATTTATTTATGTTTTTTTTGTTGTTTTTAAAAACACTTTTATTTTATTGATGGTTGAAATATTGTTAATTTTTTGAGACAGGTTTTTTTGGGTTATCAGGAGTTGTATGCCAAAATCATCAGTATTAAAACAATAAAAGACCTGACAAATTTCAGTTGGTGTGTACTGAATCTAAAATATATGAAGTTTAATTGTAATCATTACATTATGGAAAAATAATGAATTTAGCACTATATGCTAATTTTTGAGAAGGACCTGTAGACCCATATAAATATTTTTATTTGTTAACTAGCTGAAGAGCCCGGCGTTGCCCGGGCATAGTAACTAAGTACGGTTTAGTTATAACAAATTGTAATGATTATATCTATGAATATAAAGTGAGCACGGTGGCTCAGTGGATAGCACTGCAGCCTTGCAGCGCTTGAGTCCTGGGTTCAAATCCCACCTAAGACAACATCTGCAAGGAGTTTTGTATGTTCTCCCCCGTGTTTGCGTGGGTTTCCTCCGGGTTCTCCGGTTTCCTCCACAATCAAAGACATACTGCTAGGGAATTAGATTGTGAGCTCATCGGGGACAGTGAGATAATGTGTGCAAACTGTAAAGCGCTGCGGAATATGTTAGCGCTATATAAAAATAAAGATTATTAAAAATAAATATTATTAGCTGAGTGTATAGCCCACGCCAATTCAATCCTTCAGCCAGAGCAACCGGACTACTACCCCTAATATTCCACATCGTCCCATCAGCCAGAGCTACTGGATACTACCCCTAATATCCCACATCATCACGTCAGCCAGAGCCACTGGACTACTACCCTATATCTCACATCTTCCCGTCAGCCAGAGCCACCGGACTAATATCCCACATCGTCCGGTCAGCCAAGCTACGGACTAGTACCCCTAATATCCCACATCATCACGTCAGCCAGAGCCACCGGACACTACCCCTAATATCTCACATCTTCCCGTCAGCCAGAGCTACCAACTACTACCCCTAATATCTCACATCTTCCTGTCAGCCAGAGCTACCAGACTACTACCATAATATCCCACATCATCCCGTCAGCTGGGATCAGAACCAGAGCGCTGAGTGGAATGGCCCTAACTTCCATACTGGGGATCCCTTTAAGAGAGGCCTGCATCAGAACCAGAGCACTGAGTGGATTTGCCCTGACTTCCATACCATTGATCCCTTTATTAGAAGCCTGGGGTGAGAAATCAAAGTGCTGAGGGTTTACCCTAACTTCCATACCGGAGAGGCTGGGTTCATACCAAAGCGCAGAGTGATTTGCCCTCACTTCTGTACCAGGGATCACTTTAAGAGAAGCCTGGCGTCAGAACCAAAGTGCAGAGTGGATTTGCCATCACTTCCGTACAGGGGATCCCTTTAAGAGATGCCTGAGGTCACAACCAGAGCGCTTAGTGGAATTGCCCTAACTTCCCATACCAATGATCCCTTTAGAGGTCCTGGGGTCAGAACCACAGCGCTGAGTGAAACGGTCCTAACTTCCATACTGGGATCCCTTTAAGAAGCCCTGGGGTCAGAACCAGAGCGCTGAGTGGAACGGTCCTAACTTCATACTGGGGATCCCTTTAAGAGAGGCCTGGGGTTAAAACAAAAGCGCTGGATGGATTTGCCTGACTTCATACCAACGATCCCTTTAATAGAGGCCTGAGGTCAGTACCAGAGCATTTGAAGGCAATTGCCCTGACTTCCATACCGGAGATTTGTTTATGAGAGCCTGGAGTCAGAACCAGAACGCTGAGTGGAATTGTCCTAACTTTTATAACCGGGGAGCCCTTTAAAGAACCTGTGTTCACAACCAATCGCTGGATGGATTTGCCCTGACTTCCATACCATGATCCTTTAATAGAAGCCTGGGGTGAGAATCGGAGCAGCTGAGGGATTTACCCTAACTTCCATACCGGAGATCCCTTTAAGAGAGGCCTGGGGTCAGTACAGAGCATTTGAAGGCAATTGCCTTGACTTCCATACCGGGGATCCCTTTAAGAGAGCTGGGTCAGAATCAGAGCGCTGAGTGGAATTGCCCTGACTTTCATATCGGGGATCCTTAAGAGAGGACTGGCATCAGAACCAAATCACTGGATGGATTTTCCTGACTTCCATACGGGGATCCCTTTAACCCTTTCCTGACCCATGACCCCTATGTCGGCGTCATGAAAAACCAGTGGCATCCCGACCCATGACGCCGACATAGGCGTCATGCTATATTCATGTTCCTGCGGGTCAGGTGACCGGGGTCACTGAAAGGTCACCCGACCCGCAGTTACAAGACCCTTTGGCATCACCACAGTGGGGGTGACTTAACACCCACGTCTACGATCGCTCTGATTGGCTGTTAAAAGTGAAACAGCCAATCAGAGCGATTTGATATTTCACCAATGAAATTTGGTGAAATATTACAATCCAGCCATGGCCGATGCTGCAATAGCATCTGCCATGGCTGGGACACCGAGATCTGACCCCCCCCACACGAGTGACGGGGGCGATCGGCGCTGCCACCGATAAATGCGGCGATCGGTCTCCGCCGTCACTATCTGCTCCCCTCCTCCTTGCCTCCACTCCCCCACCTTCGAACCCTCCCCTTACCTTCCTACCCCCCCACTCACCTCTCCCGTCCTCCAATGTCCCTGGGTCCGTCCCGCGTCAGTCCGGGATTTTCATGGGCGCGCCATCTTGGAAAAATGGCGGGCGCATGCGCAGTGCGCCCTCCAGAGTCAAAAAATTTATTTTGATCACTGTGATACTCCTCACAGTGATCAAAATAAAAAAAACAGTAAACGCCCATTTATCACTCCCATAGGTAGGGACAAATAATAAAATAAAGAATTTTTTTTTTCCTGTGCACCACGTTGCGGATTTTGCTGCCGATCTCAGCGGATTTGGCACTGCGGATCCGCAGCAGATCCGGAAACCATGTACAGTACAATGTAAATAAATGGTAAAAAAAAACGCTGCGCACATGCTGCAAATTTTTCCGCTCAATTTGGTGCGGTTTTAAATCTGCAGCATGTCAATTCTTTGTGCGGATTCTGAAAAGCGTTTTACACCTATTCCATTATAGGTGTAAAAACCGCAGGGCAAGTCGCACAAAAACCGCAGCAAAATTGCAGTTAAATCCGCAAACGTGTGCACAGGCTCTTAATCCGCGCTAAATCCGCAGGTAAAATCCGCTCGTAAATCGGCTAGTGAATCCGCAATGTGTGCACGGGGCCTTAGGGTCAGGGTTAGGCTGGGTTCATATTGCGTTATGGCAGTCCGGTAGACAGACTGCTTACACCCGGTATAATGCAGTGTAACGCAAGTCTGTTAATGCTGCCCTCACCCCCATTGTCGGCGCATCGCGACGCATGCCGTAAAGCGGCATGCGTTCTCGAAGTGCCGTCATTCAGTGACGTAGCCTCGGACGCGGGCTGCAGGCGTCTGGGCTCCGTCACCGCTAGCACAGATGAATCATCTTGCTGATCATCTGCGCTAGCGGGTATAGCATAACGCGATCGCGTTATGCTATACGTTACCACCCATCAACGCTATGTGTTGAACGGGCTGGTAAAAACGCAATATGAACCTAGCCTTAGGGTTAGAGTTTTGAACTAGGTTAGGGTTAGCCTTAGGGTTAGCATTAGGTTAGCATTAGGGTTAGAATTTGGGTTAGGGTTAGAATTAGGGTTAGGGTTGGAATTAGGGTTAGGGTTGGAATTAGGTTAGGGGTGTGTTGGGGTTAGGGTTATGGTTAGGTTTGATTAGGGTTAGGGGTGTGTAGGGGTTAGGGTTGGGGTTAGAATTGAGGGATTTCCACTATTTAGGCACATCTGCTGATTCATCTGCGCTAGCGGGTATAGCATAACGCGATCGCGTTATGCTATACCGTTACCAGCCCATCAACGCTATGTGTTGAACGGGCTGGTAAAACGCAATATGAACTAGCCTTAGGGTTAGAGTTAGAACTAAGGTTAGGGTTAGCCTTAGGGTTGCATTAGGGTTAGCATTAGGGTTAGAATTGGGTTAGGGTTAGAATTAGGGTTAGGGTTGGAATTAGGGTTAGGGTTGGAATTAGGTTAGGGGTGTGTTGGGGGTTAGGTATGGTTAGGGTTAGGGGTGTGTAGGGGTTAGGGTTGGGGTTAGAATTGAGGGATTTCACTATTTAGGCACATCAGGGAGTCTCCATACGCGACATGGTTTCCACCATTGATTGCTGCAAATTTTGCGTTCAAAAAGTCAAACAGTGCTCCCTTTTTTTGAGCCCCGACGTGTGCCAAACAGTGGTTTACCCCCACATATGGGGTATCAGAATACTCAGGGAAAATTGCACAACAACTTTGGGGGTCTAATTTCTCTTTTACTATGGAAAAAAAATTGGGACTAAAAAAATTATTTTTGTGGAAAAAAAAAAAGATTTTTTTATTTTCACAGCTTTGCGTTATAAATGTCACGTCGCCGTTGGATTCAGTGGCTGGTGTTCCTGCCTCGGCTGCTGGGAGGCCGCGGACTCCGTCTGCTGGTGGTGCGGGTGATAGGAGGCGGTATCCTCATATTGGTTACGCTCCTCTGACGCTGCGCATCGCCATGTTTTGCCTGTGGGTAATGTTGGTGACAGAGAAGGGGTCCCTGCGCAGGGTCTGGTGGGCTTAAGCTTCGCTCTTCTGTCAGAGGTGAAGTAGTTGGTGTAGTCATGCATCACCATCTGGCCTGGTTCTGGGGGCGGGTCCAGATAAGTTCATCAGACTGTGAGCCTGTGAGAGGTAGCCATGCCCTTAAATGCCTTGAAGCCTGACTTTCAAGCCGCCAGATATAGTCTTGGTTTCCCCAGTGTGCTAGTTTGTTTTGCTATTGTATCTCTGACCTTTGCCTGAATTTCTGACCCTTCTACTGCCTGCCGATTTTGTACCTCTGTTGCCCCTGTTTTGACTCTGACTTTTGCCTGGATTTTGACCCTTCTTTAGCCTGCCGATTTTGTACCTTTGCCGCCCTCCCGGTTTTGACCTTTGGACTTCTGACTACGCATTTGGTCTCGCTTTTTATTCCCTTCCTAGCGTCCTTCCTACTCCGGTCCACTGCTCTCATAGGCAGCTTACCCCCTGGACTTCGCTATAATTCCAGATCCCTGTATAGAGGTAAAGGGTCTCGGGTTTCTCGTGGTACTGTCTAACTTGCAGTTCAGACCTGCATGTAGCGGAACGTCACAATAAACTTCTGTGATGAACTTGGAGATTCAAAGTACTCACCAACATCTAGAGGAGTTCCTTGGGGGATTTTAGTTTCCAAAATGGGGTTACTTGAGGGGGTTTCTACTGTTTAAGCACATCATAGGCTCTGCAAAACGTAACATGACGCCCGCAGACCATTCCATCAAGTCGGCATTTCAAAACGTCACTACTTCCCTTCCGAGCCCCGACGTGTGCCCATACAGTGGTTTTTTCTCACACATGTAGGATATCAGCGTACTCAGGACAAATTGGACAACAACTTTTGGTGTCTAATTTCTCCTGTTAGCCTTGGAAAAATAAAAAAAAATTGGGACTAAAAATTGTTTGTGGAAAAAATGTGATTTTTTTTATTTATGCCGGGGTTTTATAAATTCTGGGGACCCCTTGGGGTTCAAAGTACTCACACCTTTCTAGATAAGTGTACTCAGGACAAACTGTACAAAAATTTTTTTGGGGTCAATTTCTCCTGTTACCCTTGTGAAAAAAAAAAAAATTGCGATTTAAAAAAAAAATCAGTTTTTGAGGAAAAAAAAATGATTTTTTTTTTCAGGGCTCTGCTTATAAACTTCTGTGAAGCACGTGGGGGTTCAAATGTCACCACACATTTGGATAAGTTCCTTGCAGGGTTATTTTTACAAAAATTGGGGTCACTTGTGGGGGGTTTCTACTGTTTAGGCACATTAGGGGCTCTGCAAACGAAACAAGATGCCCGACACCATTTCATCAAGTCGGCTTTTTTTTTAAAGCGTCATACTCCCTTCCACCCGACTGTGCCCAAACGTGGTTCCCCACATATGGGGTCCAGGTACTCAGGACAAACTGGGCAACAACTTTTGGGTGCAATTTTTTGAGAAAAAAAAATGATTTTTTATTTTCACGGCTCCGCTTATAAATTCTGTGAAGCACCTGGGGGGTTCAAAGTGCTCACTAGCATCTAATAAGTTCCAAGGGGGTTTTGTTTCCCAAATGGAGTCATTTGTGGGGGAGTCCAAAGTTTAGGACACGGGGCTCTCCAAACACGACATGGTTCCGCTAACGATTGGAGCTAATTTTCCATTAAAAAAGTCAAATGGCGCTCCTTCCCTTTGAGCCCTGCTGAGCGCCAAAACATGGTCCCCCCCACATATGGGGCACCAGCTACTCAGAAAAAAGGACAACAACTTTTGGGGTCCAATTTTTCCTGTTACCCTTGGGAAAATAAAAAATAGCGGGCTAAAAAATGATTTTTGAGAAAAAAAAAATTTTTGTTTTTCATGCTCGCGTTTAAAACTTCTGTGAACACTTGGGGGTTCAAAGTGCCACTAACATCTAGATAAGCTCCTTGGGGGTTAGTTTCCAAAAGGGGTCATTGTGGGGGGTTTTACTGTTTAGGCACATCAGGGGCTTGCAAACGCAACTGGCGCCAGAGAATTTCCTAAGTCTGCATTCCAAAATGGCGCTCCTCCCTTCTTAGCTCTCCCTGTGCCAAACAGTGGTTCCCCCCCATTATGGGGTATTGGTGTTATCAGGACAAATTGGACAACAACTTTTGGGTCATTTCTCTGTTCCCCTTTTGTGAAAATGAAAATAGCAGCCAAAAATCTTTTTGGAGGAAATTTTATTTTTTTATTTTCACGGTTGCGTTAATAAACTTCTGTGAACATTGGGGGTTAGGGTGCTCACAACACATCTAGATAAGTTCCCATAAGGGGTCTATTTCCCAAAAAATGGTGTCACAGTGGGGTTTTTCATGTTTAGGCCACAGGGGCTCTCCAAAAAGCTTCATGGTGTCCGCTAACATTGGAGCTAATTTTCCTTCAAAAGTAATTGGTCCTTCCCTTCTGGTCCCTACCGTCACCAAACAGTGGTTTATACCACATAAAGGGATTTTTTTGTGAAAAAAAAAAGTCTTTCTTTTTTTTACGGATCAATTTGTGAAGCACCTGGGAGTTCAAAGTGCTCACTAGCATCTACATTTTTCCTTGGGGGGTTAGTTCCAAAATGGTTTACTTGTGGGGGAGCTCCAATGTTTAGGCACACAGGGACTCTCCAAATGCGTCATTGCAACCGCTAAATATTCCAATATTTTCCATTCAAAAAGTCAAATGGCGCTCCTTCCTTCTGACCCTGGTGCGCCCAAAAGTGGTTTATGACCACAATAGGTATTGTGACTGAGGAGAAATTGACCAAAATTAGGATCCTTTTATTCTGTTGCCCATGAAAATGAAAAATTGATGCTAAAAGAAATTTTTTGTTGGAAAATTAAAATGTCCATTTTTTTCCTTCCACGTTGTTTAGTTCCTGTGAAGCCCTGAAGGGTTATTAATCTTCTTGAATGAAGTTTTGAGTAGTTGAGGGGTGCAGTTTTTATAATGGTGTCACTTTTGGTATTTTGCCATTAACCCCTCAAATGACTTCAAATGTAGGTTGGTCCGTAAAAAAAAAATTTTTGTAAATTTTGTTTAAAAAAATAGAATCGCTGGTCAACTATTAACCCTTATAATTCCTAACAAAAAAATTTTGTTTTCCAAAATTGTGGATTAAAGTAACTGTGGGGGAATGTTATTTATTAACTTTTGTGTCACATAAACTTCTGCTCAGAATAAAATTCAAAATTTTGAAAATTGCGAAATTTTCAAAATTTTCGCCCAAATTTCCATTTTTCACAAATAAACGCAAAAAATTTTGACCTAAATTTACTAATAACATGAAGCACAAAATATGTCACGAAAAAACAGTTCTCAGTAGCTAGGATCCGTTGAAGGTTCCGAGTATTACCTCATAAAGGAAAACGTCAGAATTGAAAAAAAATGGCAAGGTCTTTAAGGTCAAAATAGGCGGGTCTGAAGGGGTTAATAGAGCCTGGGGTGATAATCAAGCGCTGATTGTTTTACCAAATTTTTCCATACCGGAGTCCCTTTTAAGAAGACTCTGGGTCAGAACCAAAGCGCTGAGTGGAATGGCCTAACTTCCATACTTGGAGATCCCTTTAAAGGCTGGGGTCAAACCAGACGTGGTGGAATGGCCCTAAACTTTCCATACTGGAGTCCTTTAAGAGAGGCCTGGGTCGAAAACAGAGGGGCTGGTGGAATGGCCCTAACTTCCATACTGGAATCCCTTTAGAGAGGCCTGGGGTCGAACAAAGCGCTGATGGAATGGCCCCTAATTCCATATGGAGATCCCTTTAAGGGAGGCCTGGGGTCAGAACCAGAGCGCTGAGTGGAATGGCCCTAAACTTCCATACTGGAGATCCCTTTAAGGAGGCCTGGGGTCAGAACCAGGCGTGAGTGGAATGGCCCTAACTTCCAACTGGAATCCCTTTAAGAAGGCCTGGGGTAGAACCAAGCGCAGGTGGATTTGCCCTAACTTCCTACCTGAGATCCCTTTAGGAAGGTGGGGTCAAAAAAAGCGCAGGAGGGAAATTTGCCCTGACTTCCATCCGGAGTCCCTTTAGGAGGGAAGAAGTCCTATGGGAGGATGATGTGTATGGGGATAGGGCACGGGAGGAGTGATTATTTCTGTCATGTGCCTCTTTCTTCTGTCTGGGGGGCAGACAATGGCTGGGAGTTATTTCCCGGGATGCAGTTTTTTCCCACCTGGGTCAGTGTCAGTGAGTGGTCGTTTGGAGTGAAAAACTGTTGCCATAGCAACCAATCCAGCTCAGCTCTTTAAACACTTGGTGAAAGAAAGATGTTAGGGGATTGGTTGCAAGAAAACTGTTGGTATAGCAACATCACAGCTCAGTTCTTTTTAAAACCCTTGGTTAAATGAAGTACTCCTGATTGGTTGGTGATACCCACACACCACTACACACATTCAGTTTTATATATGATAATATAAGGTACATCTCAAAAAATTAGAAATCATCAAAATTAATTTTTTTCAGTTCTTCAATCAAAAAGTGAAACTCTATTATTAAGCCTTACAAACAGAGTGACTATTTCAAGTGTTTTATTTCAGTTAATTGTATTATGGCTTTCAGCCATAAAAAAACCCAAAAGTATTATCCAGAAATTGAAAGCTTTAAACACGCTTGGGAAAAATTGTTTTAAAATCCGAAATTTTGGCCTAGAAATTACGTTCGTAAATGCATTCAATACATTGTCGGGGCTCCTTTTGCTCTTACTGCCAATGCGGTGTGGCATGGAGGCAACAATGTGGACTGCTGGGTGTTATAGAAGACAGGTTGGTTTGATAGCAGCCTTTGCCTCTCATTTTGGGTTGGTGTCTCTCTCTCCTCTTGACAAAAATATTCCATAGATTCTCTATGGGGTTTAAGACAGGCGAGTTGGGCCAATCAAGCCGATGAATGTTCTTTTTAAACCAGGTGTTGGTACTTTTTGTAGTGTGGAAGGTGCAAGTCCTGCTGGAGAAATGAAATTTCCATCTCCAAAAAGCTTGTCGAGAGGGAAGCATGAAGTGCTCTAAAATTTCCGTTAGCGGCTGCGCTACTTTGGTCTTGATAAAACACAAAACCTACACTGCGATACATGGCCCCAAAAACCATCACTGATTGGGAGCATCATACTAACCAGGAAATCAAGGTCCCAGAGTCTGGAGAAGAGTGGGAGACAGCAATCCAAGGTTTGAGGTTAGTGTGAAGTTTTCACAATGTGTTGTGGGGAGCCATGTTATCTGTGGGTTAGGTCCCTGTGTTTTTCAAGACCAAATCAGGCAGTCATCTACCAGGAAATTTTAGAGCACTTTTTCATTGCAGCCATTTTGGGGAAATTCAAAAAATTCTTTTTTGTTTTCTCATTAATGCACACTCTGCACTCCATTTACGGAAAAAAAACAATATAGAAAAATTTTTGAAAAATTTATTAAAAAGAAAAACGAAAAACCAGGCTGAATGTTACATGGCATGACCCTATGATTAAATTTTGTTGGACTGTACTCGACAGCAAATACACTCATCTCATTGCACTAATGATCTCAATATCATATCGATGGGGGTCTGATCTATGTTTAATGTGAGTGGGTGTGCCTGGGGTGGTACTCCAACTCAATAATCATTCGTATCTGGAGACTAATAGGCTCCAAAAATCCCTATTCATAACCTTTTAAGACAACAGATATCACAGAAGGGCTGGCAGATTCAGCTGCCCGGGTAGATTTGAGTTGACCCTGTTAATTTACATGAAATTTTGGTTGCACGACTTCCTAACAATAATAAAATTGTCAAGTTGCGTAGCTGCTTTATTTTAGAAAAAAGTCATCTTCGTAGATAGCCTTTTTAATGTTTTGAATCTAAGGCCGGGGTCACACGGCAACAAAATCGTTTTCGGTGCAAAGCAATGAATATCGCTTGCGTCAGCCATGTTAATTTAGGGCAGCCCCCACCATCGGATTTTTTGTCGTCCATTTTATCGTCAAGTGAAATCGCAGCGGCTAGTCCCGTTTGGGGGGTCACCATCGCCAATGCAAGTCTAGGGTGCGATGAAAAATCGGATTACAAATGGACCGCACGTGTGACTTGCGATAAAATCGCACCGGTGTCCTTTAGAAAAAGCAGGCAATTCATCCCGGCTATACTGTAAAATCACATGAGAGCTTTAATAAAGAATAGAAAGAATACATATACACCATAGAATTATATATATATTTATATACAGTCTTGTGACTGTAATATATTATTTATTAAATTCAACTCTTCTACATAGTATAATAGCTCAATTCAATTTGGGTTTTGGAAATTAGGAACCCAATGAAATGAACTGGTTTACATAAGTTAACCATGATTTCTGTATTTGATATTATTTTCACTAAAATTACATGATGTATGTGTGCAAAGTTCATACGTAGGGGTTAATTAAATGTGTAA
>JARQOD010006639.1:0-42038 GCA_033576555.1 Oophaga sylvatica | reverse complement strand
GCGCATGTGATATTTTTCGCTTTTGGGGTGAAATGTTGTCTGCGCTTTGATTTTTGGCTCTTTGGGGATGATGTTGTGCTGCACTGTGTATTTGCTTTTTTGGGGAGAAAATGTTGTGTTTGATGTGAATTTGCTCTTTGTGGAATTTTGGTTCTGTGTTTGGCTCTCTTTGGGGGGGTTGGTGCTGTGTTTTGGTTTCGGGGGGGGAGGGTTGTTGTGCGCGCTGTGTATTTGGTTTTTTTGGGGGAAAGGGATTTTGGCGAAACTGTGTTTTGGCTCTTTAGGAGGGATTTTGTGCTGCGCGGTGTATTTGGTCTTTGGGGGGGGGGTTTTGTGCTAACGTGTTTTTTTGGGCTTTCTGGGGGGGGATGTTGGCTGCACTGTGATTTTTGGCTCTTCGGGGGAAGGTTTTTGTGCGCTGTGGTTTTTGTTGTTTGGGGGGATATTGTGCTGAAAGTGTTTTTTGGATTCTGGGGAGGGATGTTTGCTGTGCTTGATTTGGTCTTCGGGGGGTTTTGTGCTAAAATGTGTTTTGGTCTTCGGGGAAAAAAGGAATTTTGTGCTACCTGTGTTTTTGCTTTTCGGGGGGGATTTGTGTGCACGTGAATTTGTCTTTCTGGGGGGAGTTGTGCTGCGCTGGGTATTTGGTGTTTTGGGGGGATTTTTTTTGGCAATGTGATTTGGGGATTCTGGGGAGGGGATGTTGTGCTGCGCTGTGATATTTGCCTTTCTGGGAGGTATTTTGGCAAAACTGTGATTTGGCTCTTCTGGGGGGGGTTTTGTGCTACACTGTGATATTTGGCTCTTCTGGGGGAGGGATGTTGTGCTGCACTCTGATTTTTGGCTCTTCTGGGAAGGGATGTTGGTGCTGCACGTGATATTTGGCTCTTCTGGGGAGGGATGTGTGCTGCACTGTGATATTTGGCTCTTTTAGGGATGTGGGCTCACTGTGATATTTGGCTCTTCTGGGAGGGTTTTTGGGTGCTGCACTGTGATATTTGGCTCTTCGGGGGAAGGGATGTTGTGCTGCACTGTGTATTTTCTTCTGGGAGGGATGTGGGCTGCCTGTGATATTTGGCTCTTCTGGGAGGAATTGTCTGCACTGTGATATTTGGATCTTTGGGAGGGTTTTGTGCTGTACTGTGATATTTGGCTCTTTGGGAGGGATGCTGGCTCCCTGTGATATTTGGCTCTTTGGGAGGGATTTGTGCTGCAATGTGATATTTGGCTCTTCTGGGGAGGGAGGGTTGTGCTGCACTGTGATATTTGGCTCTTCTGGGGAAGGATGTTTGTGCTCCCTTTGGGGTATTTGGTCTTTGGGGGGAATTGTGCTGAAATGTGATTTTTGGGGCTTCTGGGAAGGGATGTTGTGCTGCGCTGTTATTTTTGTGCTTCTGGGAGGGTTTTGTGCTCAAAACTGTGATATTTGGCTTTCTGGGGAGGATGTTGTGTTGCAATGTGATATTTGGCTCTTCTGGTAAGGATGTTGTGCATCTCTGTGTTATTTGGTTTCTTCTGGGAGGGATGTTGTGCTGCACTGTGATATTTGGCTCTTCTGGGAGGGATGTTGTGCTGCACTGTGATATTTGGCTCTTCTGGGGAGGAATGTTGTGCTGCACTGTGTATTTGGCTCTTCTGGGAGGGATGTTGTGCTGCACTGTGATATTTGGCTCTTCTGGGAGGATATTGTGCTAAACTGTGATATTTGGCTCTTCTGGGAGGGATTTGTGCTGCACTGTGATATTTGGCTCTTCTGGGGAGGATGTTGTGCTACACTGTGATATTTGGCTCTTCTGGGAGGATTTGTGCTGCAATGTGATATTTGGCTCTTCTGGGAGGGATGTTGTGCTGCACTGTGATATTTGGCCTCTTCTGGGGAAGGGATGTTGTGCTGCGCTGTGATATTTGCTCTTCTGGGAGGGAATGTGTGCTGCACTGTGATATTTGGCTCTTCTGGGGAGGGATTTGTGCTGCACTGTGATATTTGGCTCTTCTGGGAGGGATGTTTGTGCTTGAACTGTGGATATTTTGGCTCTTCTGGGAGGGATTTGTGCTGCACTGTGATATTTGGCTCTTCTGGGAGGGATGTTGTGCTGCACTGTGATATTTGGCTCTTCTGGGAGGGATGTTGTGCTGCGCTGTGATATTTGGCTCTTCTGGGAGGATGTTGTGCTGCAACTGTGATATTTGCTCTTCTAGGGGAGGGATTTTGTGCTGCCTGTGATATTTGGCTCTTCTGGGAGGGATGTTGTGCTGCACTGTGGTATTTGGCTCTTCTGGGAGGGATGCTGTGCTGCACTGTGATATTTGGCTCTTCTGGGAGGGATGTTGTGCTGACTGTGATATTTGGCTCTTCTAGGAGGGATGTTGGCTGCACTGTGATATTTGGCTCTTCTGGGGAGGGATGTTGTGCTGCACTGTGTGCTTTGGAGGATTTGTGCTGCACTGTGTATTTGACTTCTGGGATGTGTGCTGCACTGTGATATTTGGCTCTTCTGGGAGGAATGTGCTGCACTGTGATATTTGGCTCTTCTGGGAGGGATGTTGTGCTGCACTGTGATATTTGGCTCTTCTGAGGAGGATGTTGGCTGCACTGTGATATTTTGGGCTCTTCTGGGAAGGGATGTTGTGCTGCACTGTGATATTTGGCTCTTCTGGGGAGGATGTTTGTGCTGGCACTATTGGCTTCTGGGAGGTATTGTGCTCTGTGATATTTGCTTCTGGGGAGGGATGTTGTGCTGCCTGTGATATTTGGCTCTTCTGGGGAGGTATATTGTGCTAACTGTGATATTTGGCTCTTCTGGGAGGGATTTGTGCTACACTGTGATATTTGGCTCTTCTGGGGAGGGATGTTGTGCTGCACTGTGATATTTGTGCTGCGCTCTGTATTTGGTGCTTCTGGGAGGACTGTGCTGTAATGTGTTTTGGGCTTCTGGGGAGGGATGTGCCTTGATATTTGGCTCTTCTGGGGGGATTGTGCTAATGTGATATTTGGCTCTTCTGGGGAGGATTTGCTCATGTGATATTTGCCTCTGGGAGGATGTGTGCTGCCTGTGATATTTGCTCTTCTGGGAAGGATGTTGTGCTGCCGGTGATATTTGCACTCTGGGAGGATGTTGTGCTGCTCTGTGATATTTGTCCTTCTAGGAGGGATGTTGTGCTGCCGTGATATTTGGCGCTTCTGGGAGGATTTGTGCTGCTGTGGTTTTGGCGCTTCTGGGAGGGATGCTGGCTGCACTGTGATATTTGCTCTATGGAGGGATGTTGTTCTGCTCTGTGATATTTGTCTCTTCTAGGAGGATGTTGTGCTGCGCGTGATATTTGGCCTTCTGGAGGGATGTTGGCTGCGCTGTGGTTTGGCGCTTTGGGGAGGGATGTGTGCTGCCTGTGTATTTGGCTTCTGGAGGAATGTTGGCTGCACTGTATATTTGTCTCTTCTGGGAGGGATTTGTCTCTGTGATATTTGCTCTCTGAGGGATTTGGCTCACTGTGATATTTGGCTCTTCTGGGAGGATGTTGTGCTGCTTTGGATTGGTCTTCTGGGAGGGATATGGCTGCAATGTGATTTGGGACTTCTGGGAGGGATGTTGTGCTGCCTGTGATATTGGCTCTTCTGGGAGGGATATTGTGCTAACTTGATATTTGGCTCTTCTGGGAGGGATTTGTGCTGCACTGTGATATTTGGCTCTTCTGGGGAGGGATGTTGTGCTACACTGTGATATTTGGCTCTTCTGGGAGGATGTTGTGCTGCACTGTGATATTTGGCTCTTCTGGGGAAGGATGTTGTGCTGCGCTGTGGTATTTGGTGCTTCTGGAAGGATATTGTGCTGCAATGTATATTTGGGACTTCTGGGAGGGATGTTGTGCTGCTGTGATATTTGGCTCTTCTGGGGGATATTGTGCTAACTGTGATATTGGCTCTTCTGGGAGGGATTTTGTGCTACACTGTGATATTTGGCTCTTCTGGGGAGGGATGTTGTGCTGCACTGTGATATTTGCTCTTCTGGGGAAGGATGTTGTGCTGCCTGTGTATTTGTGCTCTGGGAGGGATTTGTGCTGCAATGTGATATTTGGCTTCTGGGAGGGATGTTGTGCTGCCTGTGATATTTGCTCTTCTGGAGGTTATGTGCTAAACTGTGATATTTGGCTCTTCTGGGGAGGGATTTTGTGCTCACTGTGATATTTGGCTCTTCTGGGGAGGGATGTTGTGCTGCACTGTGATATTTGGCTCTTCTGGGAGGGATGTTGTGCTGCACTGTGATATTTGGCTCTTCTGGGAGGGATGCTGTGCTGCACTGTGGTATTTGGTCTTCTGGGGAGGGATGTTGTGCTACACTGTGATATTTGGCTCTTCTGAGGAGGGATGTTGTGCTGCCTGTGGTATTTGGCTCTTCTGGGGAAGGATGTTGTGCTGCCTGTGGTATTTGGTGCTTCTGGGAGGAATTGTGCGCATGTGATATTTGGCTTCTGGGAGGATGTTGTGCTGCCTGTGATATTGGCTCTTCTGGGAGGTATATTGTGCTAACTGTGATATTTGGCTCTTCTGGGGAGGATTTTGTGCTGCACTGTGATATTTGGCTCTCTGGGGAGGGATGTTGTGCTACACTGTGATATTGGCTCTTCCGGAGGGATATTGTGCTGCAATGTGATATTTGGCTCTTCTGGGAGGGATGTTGTGCTGCACTGTGATATTGTCTTTCTGGGGAAGGATGTTGTGCTGCGCTCTGGTATTTGGGCTTCAGGGAGGGACATTGTGCTGCAATGTGATATTGGACTTCTGGGGAGGATTTGTGCTGCGCTGTGATATTTGGCTCTTCTGGGGAGGTATATTGTGCTAAACTGTGATATTTGGCTCTTCTGGGGAGGGATTTTGTGCTACATTGTGATATTTGGCTCTTCTGGGGAGGGATGTTGTGCTGTGCGTGTATTTGGTCTTCTGGGGAGGGATGCTGTCGTACTGTGATTTTTGCTCTTCTGAGGAGGATGTTGTGCTGCACTGTGATATTTGGCTCTTCTGGGAGGGATTTGTGCTGCCTGTGATATTTGCTCTTCTGAGGAGGGATGTGGCTGCACTGTGATTTGGCTTCTGAGGAGGGATGCTGGCTGCACTGTGATATTTGGCTCTCTGGGAGGATGTTGTGCTGCACTGTGATATTTGTCTCTTCTGGGAGGATGGCTGCACTGTGATATTTGGCTCTTCTGGGAGGATCTGTGCTCATGTGATATTTGGCTCTTCTGGGAGGATGTTGTGCTGTACTGTGATATTTGGCTCTTCTGGGAGGGATTTTGTGCTGCACTGTGATATTTGGCTCTTCTGGGGAGGGATGTTGTGCTACACTGTGATATTTGGCTCTTCTGGGGAGGGATGTTGTGCTGCACTGTGATATTTGGCTCTTCTGGGGAAGGATGTTGTGCTGCGCTGTGGTATTTGGTGCTTCTGGAAGGATATTGTGCTGCAATGTGATATTTGGGACTTCTGGGAGGGATGTTGTGCTGTGCTGTGATATTTGGCTCTTCTGGGAGGTATATTGTGCTAAACTGTGATATTTGGCTCTTCTGGGGAGGGATTTTGTGCTACACTGTGATATTTGGCTCTTCTGGGGAGGGATGTTGTGCTGCACTGTGATATTTGTCTCTTCTGGGAAGGATGTTGTGCTGCGCTGTGGTATTTGGTGCTTCTTGGAGGGATATTGTGCTGCAATGTGATATTTGGGACTTCTGGGGAGGGATGTTGTGCTGCGCTGTGATATTTGCCTCTTCTGGGAGGTATATTGTGCTAAACTGTGATAATTTGGCTCTTCTGGGGAGGGATTTTGTGCTACACTGTGATATTTGGCTCTTCTGGGGAGGATGTTGTGCTGCACTGTGATATTTGGCTCTTCTGGGAAGGGATATTGTGCTGCAATGTGATATTTGGCTCTTCTGGGGAGGGATGTTGTGCTGCACTGTGATATTTGGCTCTTCTGAGGAGGGATGTTGTGCTGCGCTGTGATATTTGGCTCTTCTGGGGAGGTATATTGTGCTAAACTGTGATATTTGGCTCTTCTGGGAGGGATTTTGTGCTACATTGTGATATTTGGCTCTTCTGGGGAGGGATGTTGTGCTGTGCGGTGATATTTGGTACTTCTGGGGAGGGATGCTGTGCTGTACTGTGATTTTTGGCTCTTCTGAGGAGGGATGTTGTGCTGCACTGTGATATTTGGCTCTTCTGAGGAAGGATGTTGTGCTGCACTGTGATATTTGACTCTTCTGAGGAGGGATGCTGGGCTGCACTGTGATATTTGGCTCTTCTGAGGAGGGATGCTGTGCTGCACTGTGATATTTGGCTCTTCTGAGGAGGGATGTTGTGCTGCACTGTGATATTTGGCTCTTCTGAGGAGGGATGCTGGGCTGCACTGTGATATTTGGCTCTTCTGGGGAGGGATGCTGGGCTGCACTGTGATATTTGGCTCTTCTGAGGAGGGATGCTGTGCTGCACTGTGATATTTGGCTCTTCTGAGGAGGGATGTTGTGCTGCACTGTGATATTTGGCTCTTCTGAGGAGGGATGCTGGGCTGCACTGTGATATTTGGCTCTTCTGGGAGGGATTTTGTGCTGCACTGTGATATTTAGCTCTTCTGGGAAGGGATGTTGTGCTGCACTGTGATATTTGTCTCTTCTGAGGAGGGATGCTGGGCTGCACTGTGATATTTAGCTCTTCTGAGGAGGGATGCTGTGCTGCACTGTGATATTTGGATCTTCTGTGGAGGGATGTTGTGCTGTACTGTGATATTTGGCTCTTCTGAGGAGGGATGCTGGGCTGCACTGTGATATTTGGCTCTTCTGGGAAGGGATGTTGTGCTGCACTGTGATATTTGGCTCTTCTGGGGAGGAATGTTGTGCTGCACTGTGATATTTGGCTCTTCTGGGAAGGGATGTTGTGCTACACTGTGATATTTGGCTCTTCTGGGGAGGTATATTGGCTAAACTGTGATATTTGGCTCTTCTGGGGAGGGATTTTGTGCTGCACTGTGATATTTGGCTCTTCTGGGGAGGGATGTTGTGCTACACTGTGATATTTGGCTCTTCTGGGAGGGATATTGTGCTGCAATGTGATATTTGGCTCTTCTGGGGAGGGATGTTGTGCTGCACTGTGATATTTGTCTCTTCTGGGGAAGGATGTTGTGCTGCGCTCTGGTATTTGGTGCTTCTGGGAGGGACCTTGTGGTGCAATGTGATATTTGGGACTTCTGGGAGGGATGTGCTGCGCTGTGATATTTGGCTCTTCTGGGGAGGTATATTGTGCTAAACTGTGATATTTGGCTCTTCTGGGGAGGGATTTTGTGCTACATTGTGATATTTGGCTCTTCTGGGGAGGGATGTTGTGCTGTGCGGTGATATTTGGTACTTCTGTGGAGGGATGCTGTGCTGTACTGTGATTTTTGGCTCTTCTGAGGAGGGATGTTGTGCTGCACTGTGATATTTGGCTCTTCTGAGGAGGGATGTTGTGCTGCACTGTGATATTTGACTCTTCTGAGGAGGGATGCTGGGCTGCACTGTGATATTTGGCTCTTCTGAGGAGGGATGCTGGGCTGCACTGTGATATTTGGCTCTTCTGGGGAGGGATGTTGTGCTGCACTGTGATAATTGGCTCTTCTGAGGAGGGATGCTGGGCTGCACTGTGATATTTGGCTCTTCTGAGGAGGGATGCTGTGCTGCACTGTGATATTTGGCTCTTCTGAGGAGGGATGTTGTGCTGCACTGTGATATTTGGCTCTTCTGAGGAGGGATGCTGGGCTGCACTGTGATATTTGGCTCTTCTGGGGAGGGATTTTGTGCTGCACTGTGATATTTAGCTCTTCTGGGAAGGGATGTTGTGCTGCACTGTGATATTTGTCTCTTCTGAGGAGGGATGCTGGGCTGCACTGTGATATTTGGCTCTTCTGAGGAGGGATGCTGTGCTGCACTGTGATATTTGGCTCTTCTGAGGAGGGATGTTGTGCTGTACTGTGATATTTGGCTCTTCTGAGGAGGGATGCTGGGCTGCACTGTGATATTTGGCTCTTCTGGGAAGGGATGTTGTGCTGCACTGTGATATTTGGCTCTTCTGGGGAGGGATGTTGTGCTGCACTGTGATATTTGGCTCTTCTGGAAGGGATGTTGTGCTGCACTGTGATATTTGGCTCTTCTGGGGAGGGATGTTGTGCTGCACTGTGATATTTGGCTCTTCTGGGGAAGGATGTTGTGCTGCGCTGTGGTATTTGGTGCTTCTGGGAGGGATGTTGTGCTGCGCTGTTATATTTGGCTCTTCTGGGGAGGTATATTGTGCTAAACTGTGATATTTGACTCTTCTGGGGAGGGATTTTGTGCTACATTGTGATATTTGGCTCTTCTGGGGAGGGATGTTGTGCTGCTCTGTGATATTTGGCTCTTCAGGGAGGGATGTTCTGCTGTGCGGTGATATTTGGCACTTCTGGGGAGGGATGCTGTGCTGTACTGTGATTTTTGGCTCTTCTGAGGAGGGATGCTGGGCTGCACTGTGATATTTGGCTCTTGTGAGGAGGGATGTTGTGCTGCACTGTGATATTTGGCTCTTCTGAGGAGGGATGCTGGGCTGCACTGTGATATTTGGCTCTTCTGGGGAGGGATTTTGTGCTGCACTGTGATATTTGGCTCTTCTGGGAAGGGATGCTGTGCTGCACTATGATCTTTGGCTATTCTGGGGAGTGATGTTGTGTTGCACTGTGATATTTGGCTCTTCTGTGGAGGTATGTTGTGCTGCACTGTGATATTTGGCTCTTCTGGGAGGTATGTTGTGCTGCACTGTGATATTTGGCTTTTTTGAGGAGGTATGTTGTGCTGCAATGTGATATTTGGCTCTTCAAGGAAGGTATTTTTTGCTGCACTGTTATACTTGACACTTCTGGGGAAGGATGTTGTGCTGCCTTGTCATGTTTGGCACTTCTGGGGAGTGATGTTGTGTTGCACTGTGATATTTGGCTCTTCTGGGGAGCAATGTTGTGCTGCAATGTGATATTTGGCTCTTCTGGTAAGGAATGTTGTGCTGCACTGTGATATTTGTCTCTTTTGGGGTGAAATGTTGTGCTGCGCTGTGATATTTGGCTCTTCTGGGGAGTGATGTTGTGCTGCACTGTGATATTTGGCTCTTCTGGGGAGGGATGTTGTGTTGGAATGTGATATTTGGCTCTTCTGGTAAGGAATGTTGTGCATCTCTGTGATATTTGGCTCTTCTTGGGAGGGATGTTGTGCTGCACTGTGATATTTGGCTATTCTGGGGAGGGGTGTTGTGCAGCGCTGTGATATTTGGCTCTTTTGGGGAGGGATTTTGTGCTGCACTGTGATATTTGGCTCTTCTGGGGAGGGATTTTGTGCTGCGCGGTGATATTTGGCTCTTCTGGGGAGGGATGTTGTGCTGCGCGGAGATATTTGGCTCTTCTGGGGAGGTATATTGTGCTACACTGTGATATTTGGCTCTTCTGGGGAGGATGTTGTGCTGCTCTGTGATAGTTGGCTCTTCTGGGGAGGTATGTTGTGCTGCAATGTGATATTTGGCTCTTCTAGGGAGGTATGTTGTGCTGCAATGTGATATTTGGCACTTCTGGGGAGGTATGTTGTGCTGCACTGTGATATTTTGCTTTTATGGGAGGTATGTTGTGCTGTAATGTGATATTTGGCATTTCTGGGAGGTATGTTGTGCTGCAAAGTGATATTTGGCTCTTCAGGGAACGTATGTTGGTTGCACTGTGATATTTGGCTCTTCTGGGAGGGATGTTGTGCTGCACTGTGATATTTGGCTCTTCTGGGGAGGGATGTTGTGCTGCGCTGTGATATTTGGCACTTCTGTGGAGGGATGTTGTGCTGCACTGTGATATGTGGCACTTCTGGGGAGGGATGTTGTGCTGCACTGTGATATTTGGCACTTCTGGGGAAGGATCTTGTGCTGCACTGTGATATTTGGCTCTTCTGGGGAGGTATGTTGTGCTGCAATGTGATATTTGGCTCTTCTGGGGAGGGAAGTTGTGCTGCACTGTGATATTTGGCTCTTCTGAGGAGGTATGTTGTGCTGCAATGTGATATTTGGCTCTTCAGGGAATGTATGTTGTGTTGCACTGTGATATGTTGTGAATGTGCTAGAAATGAATTCTGAGCAGAAGCTCTGTTGTGAATGGGTTTGAGATGAGTTCTGAGCAGAGGCTTCCTCTGGTGGTTACAAGCGGTGCTGGTCTGTCCAGTGAAGATTGTGAGGATTGGGAATCAGGTGTTACTGACTGGTCTTATATAAGGGAGTCACCTTCCCATCAGGGTTGCCGGTGATCAATTGTTCTGGTCTCAATCCTTGAATCCTGTTTCCCTTGTAGCCTGCTGTGTCGTGTCTGCATCTCCTGCTATCAGATAAGACATTTTCTTCTTTTTGTTTTTGTGCTAGATTTTTGCATTTTGTCCTGCACTTCTGTGGGGGCCTTCAGGGTCCCCTCCGGGGGCTTTTGCCCTCTCAGTTTAGTTCAGCCACTGATGTTTGTACTTTTGCTTTTTACAGTTTTTTCAGTGGCTGCTGTTTTGATTTTGTTACACCAGAGAACTAATTTAGGTGGTAGAGGTCGTGTGATCTCAGGTGTTTTTGAAATTAGTAGAGTTGGTGCTTTTCAGGGTTTTCTGGGATTGCAGTAAGTACCCTTCCTATCCTTTTCTATTTAGTTAGTTTGGGCCCCAGCGTTTGCTCATACTATTTTCTTTCTGTGTCAGTATTTCTTCTTGTCTAACCGCCATTACATGTTTGGGGGCTTTCTATTATCTTTGGGGTTCTGCTCCGGGGCAGATAGCTTTCCTATTTCTATCTTTAGGTGTAGTTAGTTTCTCAGGCTGTGACGAGGCGTCTAGGACCAACGTAGGAATGCTCCACGGCTGCCTCTAGTTGTGGTGGTTAGTCAGGGTACTGCAATCTCATAGATTCCAACTGCTCTGGTGTATTGCCTTTTTACCTGCACTCCTCAGCTACCAAATCATAACAAAGCTCCCTCTGGTGGTTACAAACAGTACTGAACTATCCAATGAAGATTGTGAAGATTGGCGATCAGGTGTTACTGACTGGTCTTATATAAGGGAGGTTCCCTCCCATCAGGGTTGCCGGTGATCAATTGTTCTGGTCTCATCTTTGATTCCTGTTCACTTTGTAGCTTGCTGTTTCGTGCCTGCATCTTCTGCTAACAGATAAGACATTTTCTTCTTTTAGTTTTTTGTGCTTGCTTTTTGCATTTTGTCCTGCACTTCTGTGGGGGTCTGCCGGGTCCCCTCCGGGGGCTTGTGCTCCTCTCAGTTTAGTTCAGCCACTGTTGTTTGTTCATTTGCCTTTTCCAGTTTTTTCAGTGGCTGCTGTTTAGTTTTGTTACACCAGAGAACTAATTTAGGTGGTAGAGGTCGTGTGATCTCAGGTGTTTTTGTAATTAGTAGAGCTGGTACTTTTCAGGGTTTTTTGAGATTGCAGTATGTGTCCTTCCTATCCTTTTCTATTTAGGAAGTTTGGGCCCCAACGTTTGCTCATACTATTTTCTGTTTGTGTCTGTATTTCCCTTGTCTAACCGCCATTACATGTTTCGGGGCTTTCTATGTTCTTTGGGGATCTGCTCCGGGGCATATAGTTTTCCTCTTTCTGTCTTTAGGTGTAGTTAGCTTCTTAGGCTGTGACGAGGCGTCTAGGACAAACGTAGGTACGCTCCACGGCTGCCTTTAGTTGTGGTGGTTAGTCAGGGTACTGCAATCCCATAGTTTCCAACCTCTCTGGTGTATTTCCTTTTTTGCCTGCTCTCCTCAGCTACCAAATGATAACAGTATCACCGGCCCAAAAACTGATATTTGTATGGTACTCACAGAAGGGAAAAATAGTGTTAAAGAAAGAAGATTGTCAGAGTTGTCAGAGATTTTTTTTTTTCCCTCTGTTTCTCTGAATGCTGAGGAGGATTTTTTTTTTCTCTCAATGGAGTTTGCACAGTTGTCTGGCCGTGTGGATTAGCTTGCCACTGAAGTTCGGAGTATTGCTACCTATCTTGCAGGGTTGCCTGTTGTGGAACCTAGGATTCCCATGCCAGATTTGTTTTTAGGGGATCGAGCTAAATTTCTGAATTTCAAAAATAACTGTAAGTTGTTTTTTTGCCTTGAAATCTAAGTCCTCAGGGAACGCAGCACAGCAGGTTCAAATTTTCATCTCTCTCCTGCGCGGCAATCCTCAGGATTGGGCTTTTTCCCTGACACCTGGGGATCCTGTTTTGAGTAATGTTGATGCATTTTTTCAGGCTCTGGGGTTATTGTACGATGAGCCTAATGTCACTGATCAAGCTGAAAAAGCCTTGTTGGCATTAAATCAGGGGCTTGAGGATGCTGAGTTATACTGTCAGAGATTCCGAAGGTGGGCAGTCCTGACCAAATGGAATGACGATACTTTGGCAGCCCTTTTTCGGAAGGGTCTGTCAGAGAATGTAAAGGATGTTATGGTGGGATTCCCTGTCCCCTCTGGTCTCAATGATTCTATGTCATTAACGATTCAAATTGACAGACGTTTGCGTGAGCGTAGAGGTATGCGTGGAACAGTGTTGCCTTGTGAACCAGCTTCTGAACCCATGCAGTGTGATAGAGTGGCTTCTGGGGCACAGCGTCATGAGTTTCGAAAACGCAATGGGTTATGTTTCTACTGTGGTGATGCCTCTCATGCTATTTCAGTCTGCCTAAGCGGGGAAGACGTTTTGCACGCTCAGTTGTCTTGGGTAGTGTTCAGACTAAATTTTTTTGACTGTTACCCTGATTTGCTCCCTATCCACATTTTCTGCTTAGGCTTTCGTTGATGGATTTTAATTTTGCTAAACGTTGTGGGTTTCCCTTGATACCCCTACGGAAGTCTATTCCCTACTGGGGATCGATTCTACCCTTGGGCTGAGAATAAACCTCAGTTCTCTACTCAGGTGATAATGAGGGTTGAACCTGATCATCAGGAGAGTTGCAAATTTTTGGTGCTGTATAATCTGCATGACATTATTGTACTGGGTTTCCCTTGGTTACAGTCTCATAATCCTGTTTTGGATTGGAAATCTGTGTCTGTAACCAGTTGGTGCTGCCAATGTGTTAATACCAACACTCCTGTTTTTTCTGCCTCCCCCCAGGCTCAGGATGTTCCTGACTTTTTGACAGATTTTTCTGATGTGTTTAGCGAAAGTAAATCTGCATCCTTGCCCCCCCATAGGAGCTATGACTGCGCTATTGAATTAGTGCCTGGTAGTAAATTCCCTAAAGGTCGCCTTTTTAACTTGTCTGTACCTGAACATGATGCTATGCGGTCTTATATCAAGGAGTCAATGGAGAAGGGTCATATCAGACCATCCTCTTCACCCTTGGGTGCCGGTTTTTTCTTTGTGGCCAAAAAGGATGGTTCATTAAGGCCGTGTATTGATTATCGTCTCTTGGACAATATCACTGTGAAATATCAATATCCGTTACCCTTGATTTCTGACCTGTTTTCCAGGGTGAAAAGTGCTACTTGGTTTACCAAGCTTGACCTCAGGGGGGCATATAACCTTATTCGCATTAAGCACGGGGATGAATGGAAGACGGCATTTAATACCCCAGAGGGGCATTTTGAGTACCTAGTGATGCCCTTTGGGCTCACTAATGCTCCTTCTGTCTTCCAGTCCTTCATGAATGACATTTTCAGGGATTTTGTGGATAAATTTCTGATTGTTTATTTGGATGATATCTTGATTTTTTCCAATGACTGGGATTCTCCTGTGAAACATGTTCGGACTGTGTTCCAGATTTTGAGAGAGAATGCTCTGTATGTGAAGGGATCAAAGTGTCTTTTTGGCGTACAGAGGATCTCGTTTCTGGGATTCATTTTGTCCCCATCTGTTATTGAAATGGACCCGGTCAAGGTTCAGGCCATCTGTGATTGGGTCCAACCTACTTCATTAAAGGCTCTTCAAAGATTCTTGGGTTTTGCCAATTTTTATCGTAAATTTATTGGTAATTTCTCTGTTATTGTTAAACCATTGACTGATTTGACCAAAAAGGGTTCTGATGTGGTGAATTGGCCTCCTGAGGCAGTCTCTGCGTTTCAGGAACTTAAGCAGAGATTCACTTCTGCTCCTGTTCTACGGCAGCCTGATGTTTCTCTGCCATTTCAGGTGGAGGTTGATGCCTCTGAAATTGGGGCAGGTGCCATTTTGTCCCAAAGAGATCCAGAGACCTCTAAAAGTAACCCTTGTGCCTTTTTCTCTCGAAAATTTTCTCCAACTGAACGTAATTATGACGTGGGTAATCGGGAGTTATTGGCCATGAAGTGGGCTTTTGAAGAGTGGAGACATTGGCTGGAGGGAGCCAAACATCAGGTGGTGGTCCTCACGGACCATAAGAATCTGGTTTATCTGGAATCAGCCAAGCGACTTAATCCTAGACAGGCCAGGTGGGCCTTGTTTTTCACACGTTTTAATTTTGTGGTTTCCTTTCTTCCTGGCACTAAGAATGTTAAGGCGGATGCCCTCTCGAGGAGTTTCCTTGCGGACTCTCCTGAGTTATCTGATCCTGCTGTTATTTTGAAAGAGGGTGTAGTTCTTTCCGCCATCTCGCCCAATTTGAGACTGGCTCTGGAAGGGTGTCAGGAGGATAAACCTGAGCGCTGCCCTATTGGGAAATTGTTTGTCCCAGACCGGTGGAAAAAGAGTGTGATGTCTGAGATTCATTGTTCCGCGTTGGCCGGTCATCCGGAATTTTTGGTACCAGAGACTTGGTTAGTCAGTCCTTTTGGTGGCCTACTTTGTCTCGTGACGTCAGGGAATTTGTGCAGTCCTGCGGGACTTGCTCTCGCTCCAAGTCTTGCTCTCGCTCTAGTGGTTTGTTGATGCCATTGCCTGTGCCCAAGAGACCATGGACCCATATCTCTATGGATTTCATTTCCGACCTCCCTGTTTCTCAGAGAATGACCGTTATCTGGGTGATTTGTGATAGGTTTTCCAAAATGATACATCTTGTGCCATTACCTAAGTTGCCTTCCTCCTCTGAATTGGTGCCTTTGTTCCTTCAGCACGTGGTTCGGTTACACAGCATTCCTGAGAACATTGTGTCTGACAGAGGAGTCCAGTTTTTTTCCAGATTTTGGAGGACTTTTTGTTCTAAATTTGGTGTTCAATTGTCTTTCTCCTCGGCTTTTCATCCTCAGACCAATGGACAAACTGAGAGAACAAACCAGACATTGGAGACTTATCTGAGATGCTTTGTGTCTGCTGATCAGGATGACTGGGTCTCTTTTTTGCCTTTGGCAGAGTTTGCTCTTAATAATAGGGCTAGCTCTGCCACTTTGATGTCTCCATTTTTCTCCAATTTTGGGTTTCACCCTCGATTTTCTTCAGGACAGACGGAGGCTTCTGTCTGTCCAGGTGTTGACTCTGTTGTGGAGCGTATGCAGCAGATTTGGGACCAGGTAGTGGAGAGGTTGTCCCTCTCTCAGGAGAGGGCCCAGCGGTTTGCCAACCGGCATAGGACCGATGGTCCTCGGTTTGAAGTGGGGGACTTGGTCTGGTTGTCCTCAAGAAATATCCCTATGAGAGTTGCATCTCCTAAGTTTAAGCCTAGGTTCATTGGACCTTATAAGTTCATGGAGATTTTTAATCCTGTTTCCTTTCGTTTACTTCTTCCAGGGACATTTAAGATCCATAACATGTTCCACAAGTCCTTATTGAAGAGGTTTGTCGAGCCAGTGGTTCCTATGGCTGTGCCTCCTGACCCTGTTTTGGTTGAGGGCAATCTGGAGTATGTGGTTGAGAAAATATTGAATTCTCGTTTTTCTAGACGGAAACTCCAGTATTTGGTTAAGTGGAGAGGTTATGGTCAGGAGGACAATTCTTGGGTGTTTGCTTCGGACATCCATGCTAGGAGACTCATCCGTGCGTATCACAGAGCTCATCCTGACCGACCTAGTTGCTCAAATGAGGGTTCGGTGACCCCTCCTCAAGGGGGGGGTACTGTTGTGAATGTGCTAGAAATGAATTCTGAGCAGAAGCTCCCTCTGGTGGTTACAAACAGTACTGAACTATCCAATGAAGATTGTGAAGATTGGCGATCAGGTGTTACTGACTGGTCTTATATAAGGGAGGTTCCCTCCCATCAGGGTTGCCGGTGATCAATTGTTCTGGTCTCATCTTTGATTCCTGTTCACTTTGTAGCTTGCTGTTTCGTGCCTGCATCTTCTGCTAACAGATAAGACATTTTCTTCTTTTAGTTTTTTGTGCTTGCTTTTTGCATTTTGTCCTGCACTTCTGTGGGGGTCTGCCGGGTCCCCTCCGGGGGCTTGTGCTCCTCTCAGTTTAGTTCAGCCACTGTTGTTTGTTCATTTGCCTTTTCCAGTTTTTTCAGTGGCTGCTGTTTAGTTTTGTTACACCAGAGAACTAATTTAGGTGGTAGAGGTCGTGTGATCTCAGGTGTTTTTGTAATTAGTAGAGTTGGTACTTTTCAGGGTTTTTTGGGATTGCAGTAAGTGTCCTTCCTATCCTTTTCTATTTAGGAAGTTTGGGCCCCAACGTTTGCTCATACTATTTTCTGTCTGTGTCTGTATTTCCCTTGTCTAACCGCCATTACATGTTTGGGGGCTTTCTATGTTCTTTGGGGATCTGCTCTGGGGCAGATAGTTTTCCTCTTTCTGTCTTTAGGTGTAGTTAGCTTCTCAGGCTGTGACGAGGCGTCTAGGACCAACGTAGGTACGCTCCACGGCTGCCTTTAGTTGTGGTGGTTAGTCAGGGTACTGCAATCCCATAGTTTCCAACCTCTCTGGTGTATTTCCTTTTTTGCCTGCTCTCCTAAGCTACCAAATCATAACAGTGATATTTGGCTCTTCTGTGGAGGTAGGCTGTGCTGCACTGTGATATTTGGCTCTTCTGGGGAGGGATGTTGTGCTGCGCTGTGATATTTGGCACTTCTGGGGAGGGATGTTGTGCTGCACTGTGATATTTGGCTCTTCTGGGGAGGGATGTTGTGCTGCAATGTGATATTTGGCTCTTCTGGGGAGGGATGTTGTGCTGCACTGTGATATTTGGCTCTTCTGGGGAGGTAGGCTGTGTTGCACTGTGATATTTGGCTCTTCTGGGAAGGGATGTTGTGCTGCGCTGTGATATTTGGCACTTCTGGGGAGGGATGTTGTGCTGCACTGTGATATTTGGCTCTTCTGGGGAGGGATGTTGTGCTGCAGTGTGATATTTGGCTCTTCTGGGGAGGGATGTTGTGCTGCACTGTGATATTTGGCTCTTCTGGGGAGGGATGCTGTGCTGCACTGTGATATTTGGCTCTTCTGGGGAGGGATGTTGTGCTGCACTGTGATATTTGGCTTTACTGGGGAGGTATGCTGTGCTGCAATGTGATATTTGGCTCTTCTGGGGAGGGATGTTGTGCTGCACTGTGATATTTGGCTCTTCAGGGAACGTATGCTGTGCTGCACTGTGATATTTGGCTCTTCTGGGGAGGGATGTTGTGCTGCACTGTGATATTTGGCACTTCTGGGGAGGGATGTTGTGCTGCACTGTGATATTTGGCTCTTCTGGGGAGGTATGTTGTGCTGCAATGTGATATTTGGCTCTTCTGGGGAGGGATGTTGTGCTGCACTGTGATATTTGGCTCTTCTGGGGAGGGATGCTGTGCTGCACTGTGATATTTGGCTCTTCTGGGGAGGGATGTTGTGCTGCACTGTGATTTTGGCACTTCTGGGGAGGGATGTTGTGCTGCAATGTGATATTTAGCTCTTCTGGGGAGGGATGTTGTGCTGCACTGTGATATTTGGCTCTTGTGGGGAGGGATGTTGTGCTGCAATGTGACATTTGGCTCTTCTGGGAAGGTATGTTGTGCTGCACTGTGATATTTGACACTTCTGAGGAGGTATATTGTAGTTGCACTTATGTTTGCATTTGGGAGCTGCACTGTGATGTTTGGCTCTTCTGGGGAGGGAAGTTGTCCTGCAATGTGATATTTGTCGCTTCTGGAGAGGATGTTGTGCTGCGCTGTGATATTTGGCTCTTCTGGGAGGGATGTTGTGCTGCACTGTGATATTTGGCTCTTCTGTAGAGGGATGTTGTGCTCGCTGTGATATTTTGCGCTTCTGGGAGGTATTTTGTGCTGTACTGTGATATTTGGCTCTTTGAAGAGAACTGTTGTGTTGCACTGTGATAATTAGCTATTCTGTTGAGGAATGTTGTGTTGCACTGTGATATTTGGCACTTCTGGGAGGGATGTTGTGCTGCACTGTGATATTTGGCTCTTCTGTAGAGGGATGTTGTGCTGCGCTGTGATATTTTGCGCTTCTGGGGAGGTATTTTGTGCTGTACTGTGATATTTGGCTCTTCTGAAGAGAACTGTATGTGTTGCACTGTGATATTAGATATTCTGTTGAGGAATGTTGTGTTGCACTGTGATATTTGGCACTTCTGGGGAGGGATGTTGTAATGTGATAATTGGCTCTTCGAGGTAGATGTGCTGCACTGTGATATTTGACTCTTCTGGGGAGGGATGTTGTGCTGCACTGTGATATTTGGCACTTCTGTGGAGGGATGTTGTGTTGCACTGTGATATTTGGCTTTTCTGGGGAGCGATGTTGTGCTGCACTGTGATATTTGGCTCTTCTGGGGAGGGATGTTGTGCTGCGCTGTGATATTTGTCGCTTCTGGGGAGGGATGTTGTCCTGCTCGGTGATATTTAGCTCTTCTGGGGAGTAATGTTGTGCTACACTGTGATATTTAGCTCTTCTGGGAGGGATATTGTGCTGCAATGTGATATTTGTCTCTTCTGGAGAGGGATTTTGTGCTGCACTGTGATATTTGGCTCTTCTGGGAGGGATGTTGTGCTTCACTGTGATATTTGGCTCTTCTGGGGAGGGATGTTATACTATACTGTGGTATTTGGCTCTTCTGGGAAGAGATGTTGTGCTGCACTGTGATATTTGGCTCTTCTGGGGAGGAATGTTGTGCTGCACTGTAGAATTTGGTGGTTCTGGGGAGGGATGATGCGCTGCACTGTGGTATTTGGCCCTTCTGGGGGAGGAGACGTTTGTTGTGCTGCACTGTGGGATTTTGCGCTCCTGGAGAGTGATACTGTGCTACACTGTAGTATTTGATTCTGCTATCAGGTATTTTATGTGTAAAGATCTGAGGTTCTGGGTTGTAGTAATTACTTTGGCAGGTTAACTATGCAACTATTTTTATTCCTTATGTCCATGGTCTGACAGCAACTCCGGGTAGTGGGCCAAAATACAATGTCTCCATCCACAAGATCCCAAACTGGGACTGGTAGTTCCACTAACCCCGTACCAGGTGATTTCTGCTGTCTCCCAACTTCTGGCTGGCCCACAGCTTTTGTATTTCCTGCCAGTATAGTATGTAGTCACAGTTCAGACTGCTCCAGGTGACAGATACCACGACCATAGCGAATGCATCCAGCTCCATCCGGCACGAACATATGGTACCGTTTCAGCAAGTACACAAGATGTTGCAAATTACAGAGTCTTACTCTTCCGATGATTTGCTGGGGATTAGAACCTCTTAGACTTTGGGTCATCCAGGGCTAACTACTCCAACCAGTAGCACCCCTCTTTTGACGGGCACCCACAGAGAGGAGGTAGTGGCACGCTTAGGAGGTTAACCGGGCACAGGGAGATATATCGCCAGGTGACCTGATTGTCCTAACCAGGGTTCTTCAAACCACTTTGTGGTTTCTGTGATGGGCAGTGAAGCATATCTGTATTCCACCAGTTGGAGCCATGGTTTCTCTCCTCGGCTGATGTCCTGTAGAGTCCATCTGCAGAGGGAGCCAGAGACTTTTGGTGGGCACCCACAGAGAGGAGGTAGCGACAAGTGGAAGCTGACAGTCCATTGAGGTACGTGTCTATGTGACCAGAACTTTTCCAACCTGACTTCTCGAACACCACCATTAAGCCAAGTAACCATTGGGTCCCATTCCTGGCTTCCCCAAACGTATTCAAGGGACTCAGGTGACTGGTTGGTCCAAATCATGGCTTCCCCAAACATATCCATGAGTTCAGTGATGGTCAAGGGAGAAAATCTGTATTCTTTCAGCTGGGACTGTGATACCCTAAGCTGACATCCTGTAGAATGTTAAATCTGTGTCCCTCTTGATGGAGCCATGATGTCCTGGTAGAGTGTTCGTTTATGGAGTTATGGTGTCCGGGCTGTTGTTCCGTCAAGTCACTTGATTCTTTTTGCAGAACGATAGGAATCCCTTTTTATACCCACATCTGTGGCTCAGGTCATTATCCACAGATCAGAGGGGAGGTAGGATGAGTTTAACTCTCATTGTTTGAGTATTTAATCAATCTGCATAGTTCGATCTCCACTGCTCATGTCAACAAACTAGCTATCCTGGTACAATGTGTAATCAACATATTAACAAACATCTATTGTTTAATTACATTGCATCCCTGTCATCCAAGATAACGACTCAATATGCTGCAACAAACGTCGACACAAGAGCCAGCATTAAAGGCTCATATAAACAATAGTCTGTGATTCTGTCATGTGTGCATTGCCACGAAGATCGTCGCGGTTGCACATTTTGACTTCTCACAGCTGAGTTGCTGTTTCTTTGTGTTTGGCAGCTAGGGAGTTAATTCTGTCTGTGCTCGGTGCTGGGACTGGGTGCAGTTTCTCCCGGCTGCAATTGATTATTTGTTGATTGGTTTCCTTTAAATTCCTGGTTGTCTGCTTTGGGAGTTGCCAGTGAAATCCTTCATTCAGTCCACAGATAGGAATGAATCTGTATTGACTTAAGTTGAGAGCTCCTTAGTTGTTTTAAGCTCAACTTGCTTAGAGTTTATTTCCCAGACCATTTATGTTCCTTCGGTGTTTGAGTGTGTATGCAAGTGAGTGCTATCCTGTCTGTCTTATATGTTTTATCTGTGTATTTAGCTGAGATCAGCCCATATCCCTTTGGTGGTAATCAGGATCCTTCTTAGGACTGATTACAGGGTTCAGGGTCTGATAGGAGACAGGGTTAGGCTGGAGACTTGGACCTCTGAACCATTATCAGTACCTCCAAGGTAAGGGATTAGTTAGGACCCCAGTGTAGGGTCAGGTTAGACCCCGGTCCTCCTCTTTCCTGTTACAGCTCATCAAGTCCTCAAGATTAACCCTGAAGTAAACAGAAATCGTTTCTGCACATCTAGTCCTCAAGATTTACCCTAAGTTCTGCAGATATCGTGTCAGGTAAATCTATTTTATACTTACATTCTGATGTTGCTAAACTATATGTTGTATAGAGTGTGGTTCCTGTATAAATAGTTTACTGACATTGTATTCATATCATTAGACAGCGTGACATTTTCACTGGCCTTAAAAATTATCTCTAGTTACCATGGATCCAGTAGCCCAGCTGGCTCTGCAGTTGCAGGGATTATCCATGGAGCTGACGGACATTAAGTCCAAAGTTTTGTCTCCCCTGGAGCAAACCAGAGTTGAACCTAAAGTAGCTCTTCCAGATAGGTTCACTGGTGGGCGAGACAAATTTTTTACCTTCCGGGAGGCATGTAAATTGTATTTTCGGCTTCGGCCGCGATCATCAGGGAGTGATGAGCAGAGAGTGGGAATTGTTATCTCACTTCTTCAAGGGGACCCTCAATCCTGGGCATTTTCCCTTCCTCCGGGATCCCCGGCTCTACAGTCTGTAGATCAATTTTTTACTGCCCTGGGATTGGTATATGATGACCCAGATCGGGTCTCTCTTGCTGAGACCAAATTACGTAAGATACAGCAGGGAGATCGTCCGGCGGAGGAATTTGCTTCTGAGTTTCGTAGATGGGCCACGGATACTCAGTGGAATGACCCAGCTCTTAGGAGCCAGTTTTGTCATGGGCTTTCTGACAAATTAAAAGACGTTTTGGCTCAGTATGAGTCTCCTCCTTCTCTGGAGGCTGCTATGGCCCTAGCTATCCGTACTGATAGACGGCTTCGGGAGAGGGGTGAGGTAACTCCACTCCCTGTTGTTACTCCACCTACTACTAAAGTCCCTTATGTTGAGGTTCCCCTTGTCTGTTCGGATGAACCTATGCAGTTGGGAGGGACATCTTTTCGTAGTAGGGGATTGGCGGCACGCCGCAGGACTAGAAGGTGTTTTTTTTGCGGGAAAGAGGGACATTTTGTTGGAGAATGTCCATCCCGTGTCTTGTTAAGTAAAAAGTCGCCGGAAAACTGCTAATCCCAGGTTGTGTGGTGGACGACAACCTGGGAGTATGTATTTCATCCGCCGGTTCTTCTCAGTTCCTTGTACCAGTGGAGGTGGTGGTTGGTACTAGAGTGAAGAGATTGTCTGTTCTTCTGGATAGTGGTTCCGGGGCTAATCTGGTTGACGCTCAGTTTGCTCAGGCTCAAGGTATGCATCTGAGTGTATTGGTCAAACCGATCCCTATTTTCTCCATTGACGCCAGGCCTCTCGGCCAAGGTAGCTTTGTTCATGAGGTTCATAACATTGACCTTCGGGTAGGGGCAATACATAGGGAACAATTATCTTGTTATGTGTTGGAGGGTCTACCTACTCCCATTGTGTTGGGACTTCCTTGGCTGGTTAACCCCTTACTGCCATCGGACGTACTATCCCGTCCATGGTACCTGGGCCCGTATGACCGGGGACGGGATAGTACGTCCAGCCCTTTAATGCGACATTGCGACTTAAGTCGCAATGATCGCATTAAAATTCCGACGCCATCTTACCTCAGGAGAGATGGCGCCGGCATCCCGGGGTCTGTCACCGCCCACCCTCACTCCCGATCGCTGTGATTGGCTGTTCAATTCTGAACAGCCAATCGCAGCCTTTCTCACTGTTTCAGCCAATCCGATGGGCTGAAACAGTGAGATCCCAGGCTAGAATCGAGTACCGATGTACTCGATCCTAGGCCTGGGCATAGAAAGGAGCAGACCCCCCCTGGATTGGCGCGATCGCCGATCACATCGATCGCGCCAATCGCAGGGCACAGCCGCGGTGTATCCGCGCTGTGCCCTGCCTGTACCTGCCTGGATCGGTGCAGTAATAGCACCGATCCTAGGCCGGAGCCTAGGACAGGCCCAGTAGGGCCTGCAGCTGCTGATTGGCGCGATCGATGTCATCGACGATCGCGCCAATCACAGGGCACAGCAGCGGTGTGACCGCTCTGTGCCCTGCTTCCTGACCTGCCGGTGACCTGCCTAGGAATCGGAGCAGTGAGCTCCGATTACTAGGCCGGTGCCTAGCAACCGGCAAAACAAGGGTCTCCTCTGATTGGTGGGATCGATGTGATCATCGATCCCACCAATGACAGGTCACAGCAGCGATGTGACCGCTCTGTGACCTGTCTGCAAACTGGATCTGACCTGTCTGACCGCACTGCAGGGGTCCTCACACTTGCTGAGGATTCCTGCAGTGCGGTCACACGCCAGATCTCCTCCTGTGCTGGGCCTTGTGGTGCCACAGTAGCCTGTGACACCACAACTCCTGCTGAAGAAAGAAGAGAGAAGAAAGAAGAGAGAAGAAAGAAGAAGAGAAAGAAAGAAGAGAGAAGAAAGAAGAGAGACTACAAACGTGAGTTTTTGAGCCCCGATCCCTGCCCGATCCACCCCAATCCCCCCATTCCCCCCTCCCCCCTTCCCTTTCCCCTCTTTTTACCCCCCCTTTGCACACATTTAGCAGCCGCCGAGCGTTGATTGGTGACGCAGTTCACCGATCAACACTCGTGCTCGTTTTTCTTTTGCACCCCCCTCCGTGCGCACTTCCAGCAGCCGCGGAACTTTAATAAGTGACACCAGTCACTTATCAGAGCTCGTTCCTGCAGGTTTTTTTTTTTTTTTCACCCCACTTTCCGCCACTCCCGTGCGCACATCTAGCAGCCGCGGAACTTTGATAAGTGACACCAGTCACTTATCAGAGCTCGTTCCTGCAGTTTTTTTTTTTTCACACCACTTTCCGCCACTCCCGTGCGCACATCTAGCAGCCGTGGAACTTTGATAAGTGACACCGGTCACTTATCAGAGCTCGTTCCTGCCATTTTTGTTTTTTTTTTTCACTCCCCTTTCCGCCACTCCTGTGCGCACTTCCAGCAGCCGCGGAACTTTGATAAGTGACACCAGTCACTTATCAGAGCTCGTTCCTGCAGTTTTTTTTTTTTTTTCACTCCCCTTTCTGCCACTCCTGTGCGCACATCCAGCAGCCGCGGAACTTTGATAAGTGACACCAGTCACTTATCAGAGCTCGTTCCTGCAGTTTTTTTTTTTTCACCCCACTTTCCGCCACTCCCGTGCGCACATCTAGCAGCCGCGGAACTTTGATAAGTGACACCGGTCACTTATCAGAGCTCGTTCCTGCCGTTTTTTGTTTTTTTTTTTTCACTCCCCTTTCCGCCACTCCTGTGCGCACATCTAGCAGCCGCGGAACTTTGATAAGTGACACCGGTCACTTATCAGAGCTCGCTCCTGCCGTCTTTTTTTTTTTCACTCCCCTTTCCGCCACTCCTGTGCGCACATCCAGCAGCCGCGGAACTTTGATAAGTGACACCAGTCACTTATCAGAGCTCGTTCCTGCATTTTTTTTTTTCACTCCCCTTTCCGCCACTCCTGTGCGCACATCCAGCAGCCGCGGAACTTTGATAAGTGACACCAGTCACTTATCAGAGTTCGTTCCTGCAGGTTTTTTTTTTTTCACTCCACTTTCCGCCACTCCTGTGCGCACATCTAGCAGCCGCGGAACTTTGATAAGTGACACCGGTCACTTATCAGAGCTCGTTCCTGCCGGTTTTTTTTTTTTTCACTTCCCTTTCCGCCACTCCTGTGCGCACATCCGGCAGCCGCGGAACTTTGATAAGTGACACCGGTCACTTATCAGAGCTCGTTCCTGCCTTTTTTTTTTTTTTTTTTTTCACTTCCCTTTCCGCCACTCCTGTGCGCACATCCGGCAGCCGCGGAACTTTGATAAGTGACACCGGTCACTTATCAGAGCTCGTTCATGCCGTTTTTTTTTTTTTCACTTCCCTTTCCGCCACTCCTGTGCGCACATCCGGCAGCCGCGGAACTTTGATAAGTGACACCGGTCACTTATCAGAGCTCGTGCCTGCTGGTTTAGACTTTTTTTCACAGGCATTTTTTTCCCTACTCTCTTTCTTTTCTTTTAGCTTTTTCCTTTCAGCATAGTTTGCACCAACCACTATCCCCCCCCCACACACACACACAGTTATAAATAAAGTTCACACAAAGCACCACATTCACAAAAAAAATGTCCCGCTCGTCACGTTCTTCCCAACAGCGCTATTCAGTGGAAGAGGCATACGCTTTCCTTGCCTCCGACACTGATAGCGAGGGAGAGGATCCCACATTTCTTTACTTTTCAGATTCTTCATCCTCTTCTTCTTCTTCCTCCTCTTCCTCATCTTCCTCCTCGGGTCCTGCGGAACCGCCACGCAGACGCCCCAGGACAGAAGATGAGGCAGCGCCCACCCCTGAAAATGAACCAGCGCACCCCTCTTCGGACCCCATATGGACCCCGCCCCCCGAAAATTACGAGCCACTGATTCCTGATTTTGTGGCAGAATCAGGAATCAAGTTTGACACCACGGGCCTCAGAGAAATAGACTTTTTCAAAGTCTTTTTCTCTGAGGATTTTATTAACCTCGTGGTGGAGCAAACTAATTTGTACGCTCGGCAATTTTTGGCGCAAAACCCAGTGTCATCATTTTCCAACTGGTCTCCTGTAGACGCAGGTGAAATGATGCAGTTTTGGGGCCTGGTCCTCCATATGGGGATCCTGAAGAAGCCAGAACTTCGGCAATATTGGAGTGTTGATATTTTATACAACACTCCACTGTTCCGAATGGTCATGGCTCGGACGCGTTTTGAGGCCATCCACAAATTCCTGCATTATAATGATAATGCACAGTGTCCCCCACAAAATGACCCCAACTTTGACCGTCTGTTCAAAGTTCGGCCGGTCATCGAACACTTCAGCAAAAAGTTTGCTGAAGTGTACGTGCCCCAAAGGGACATCTGCGTGGATGAGTCCTTGGTTCATTTTAAGGGACGGCTCAGATTCCGCCAGTACCTGCCCAGCAAGAGGGCAAGGTACGGAATTAAACTCTACAAGCTGTGCGAGAGTACCTCAGGGTACACGCACAGCTTTAGAGTTTACGAAGGAAAGGACACCAGGATTGAACCCCCTGAGTGTCCCCCCGTCCTGGGAGTGAGTGGGAAAATTGTGTGGGATTTGGTGCACCCACTGCTGGATAAAGGTTATCACCTTTACACCGATAACTTTTATTCCAGCGTCCCACTCTACAAATCCCTCTCTGCGCGAGGTACCACAGCTTGCGGTACCGTCCGCAAAAATCAGAGAGGCCTCCCGAAGACGCTACTTGGGCAGATGCTCAGAAAGGGTGAGAGCAGAGCCCAATGTAGCGACCACCTGTTGGTGGTCAAGTACAAGGACAAGAGGGATGTCCTTCTCTTGACCACCATACATGGTGATGGCAGCGCCCTCAGCATTGTACGGGGTACCTCTATACAGGTCCGCAAACCGGACTGTGTACTGGGGTACAATAAATACATGGGGGGTGTTGATCTCTCTGATCAACTCCTCCAACCGTACAGTGCTTTGAGAAAGGCCAAGGTGTGGTACAAGAAGCTGTCCGTGCACATCGTCCAAATGGCAATGCTCAACGCTTTCCTGCTGTCACGATGTGCACGCAACAGCGATACGACGTACCTTCAGTTCCAGGAGGTAGTGGTTAAGGCCCTGATGTTTGGCGCTCAGGAAACAGCGGGCCCCAGTACTTCTGGAACTGAAGGTGCTCGTATCATACCAGGTCAGCATTTCCCGGGGGTGGTGTCATGTGTGCATCGCCACGAAGATCGTCGCGGTTGCACATTCTGACTTCTCACAGCTGAGTTGCTGTTTCTTTGTGTTTGGCAGTTAGGGAGTTAATTCTGTCTGTGCTCAGTTCTGGGACTGGGTGCAGTTTCTCCCGGCTGCAATTAATTATTTGTTGATTGGTTTCCTTTAAATCTCTGGTTGTCTGTGTTGGGAGTTGCCAGTGAAATTCTTCATGCAGACCACAGATAGGATTGAATCTGTATAGACTTAAGTTAAAGAGCTCCTTAGTTGTTTTAAGCTCACCTTGCTTAGAGTTTAATATCCCAGATCATTTATGTTCCTTCTGTGTTTGAGTGTGTATGCAAGTCTGTGTTTTCTCCAGTCTGTCTTATATGTCTAATCTGTGTATTTAGCAGAGATCAGCCCATATCCCTTTGGTGGTAATCAGAATCCTTCTTAGGACTGATTACAGGGTTCAGGGACTGATAGGAGACAGGGTTAGGCTGGAGACTTGGACCTCTGAACCATTATCAGTACCTCCAAGGTGAGGGATTAGTTAGGACCCCAGTTTAGGGTCAGGTTAGACCCCCGGTCCTCCTCTTTCCTGTGACAGTGTATCAAGTCCTCAAGATTAACCCTGAGTTCAACGGATATCGTGTCAGGTAAATCTATTCTATATTTACATGCTGATGTTGCTAATCTATATGTTGTATAGAGTGTTGTTCTTTTAAGAATAGTTTACTGACATCGTACACATATCATAAGACCGCGTGACATTTTCACTGGCCCATAAAATTATTCCCAGTTGCCATGGATCCAGTAGCCCAGCTGGCTCTGCAGTTGCAGGGATTATCCATGGAGCTGACGGACATTAAGTCCAAAGTTTTGTCTCCCTCGGAGCAAACCAGATTTGAACCTAAAGTAGCTCTCCCGGACAGGTTCACTGGTGGGCGAGACAAATTTTTTACCTTCAGGGAAGCATGTAAATTGTATTTTCGGCTTCGGCCTCGATCATCAGGGAGTGAAGAGCAGAGAGTGGGAATTGTTATCTCGCTCCTACAAGGGGACCCTCAATCCTGGGCCTTCTCCCTTCCTCCGGGATCCCCGGCTCTACAGTCAGTAGATCGATTTTTTACTGCCCTGGGTTTGGTATATGATGACCCAGATCGGGTCTCTCTTGCTGAGACAAAATTACGTAAGATACAGCAGGGAGATCGTCCGGCGGAGGAATTTGCTTCTGAGTTCCGTAGATGGGCCACAGATACTCAGTGGAATGACCCAGCTCTTAGAAGCCAGTTTTGTCATGGGCTTTCTGACAAATTAAAGGACGTTTTGGCTCAGTATGATTCTCCTCCATCACTGGAGGCTGCTATGGCCCTAGCTATCCGTACTGATAGACGGCTCCGGGAGAGGTGCGAGGTAACTCCGCCCCTGTTGTTACTCCACCTACTACTAAAGTCCCTTATGTTGAGGTTCCCCTTGTCTGTTCGGAGGAGCCTATGCAGTTGGGAGGGACATCATTTCGTAGGAGGGGATTGGCGGTACGCCGCAGGACTAGAAGGTGTTTCTTCTGCGGGAAAGAGGGACATTTTGTTGGGGGATGTCCATCCCGTGCCTTGTTGAGCAAAAAGTCGCCGGAAAACTGTTAATCCCAGGTTGTGTGGTGGACGACAACCTGGGAGTATGTATTTCGTCCGCTAGTTCTTCTCAGTTCCTTGTACCAGTGGAGGTGGTGGTTGGTACGAGAGTGGAGAGATTTTCTGTTCTTCTTGATAGTGGGTCCGGGGCTAATCTGGTTGACGCTCAGTTTGCTCAGGCTCAAGGTATGCATCTGAGTGTATTGGTCAAACCGATCCCTATATTCTCCATTGACGCCAGGCCTCTCGGCCAAGGTAGCTTTGTTCATGAGGTTCATAACATTGACCTTCGGGTAGGGGCAATACATAGGGAACTATTATCTTGTTATGTGTTGGAGGGTCTACCTACTCCTATTGTGTTGGGACTTCCTTGGTTGGTTAAACATAACCCTGTGATTAATTGGCAGTCCAGAGATATAAGCCAATGGGGGGAGTTTTGCAAAAGTAACTGCATGAACACAGTCATCAGTGCGGTCGTGCCTAGTACTTTGCCTCCTTTTTTGGAGGACTTTGGGGATGTGTTCTCTGAGGAGGGGTGTCAGGAGTTGCCTCCTCATCGCGTGTATGACTGCTCTATTAATTTACTTCCTGATGCTAAGTTACCTAAAGCTAGGTTATATAACCTTTCTGGTCCTGAGAGGCAGGCTATGAAAGATTATATTTCGGAAAGTCTGGCCAAAGGGCATATTAGACCTTCATCTTCCCAGTGGCCGCGGGGTTCTTCTTTGTGAAGAAAAAAGATGGAGGCCTACGCCCTTGCTTGGATTTCCGCGAACTTAATCGGATTACTGTTCGAGATCCGTATCCACTCCCTCTGATTCCTGATCTCTTCAATCAAATTGTTGGCGCCAAATGGTTCTCTAAATTGGATCTCAGGGGGGCGTATAATCTGATTAGGATAAAAGAGGGGGATGAGTGGAAAACGGCGTTTAACACGCCGGAGGGACATTATGAGAACCTTGTCATGCCTTTTGGTCTGACTACTGCACCAGCAGTATTCCAACATTTTGTTAATGACATTTTTCGTCATCTGGTGGGGCTGTTTGTGGTCGTATATTTGGATGACATTTTAATTTACTCACCAGATCTTGTGTCTCACCAGGAGCATGTGAGACAGGTGTTGCAGATCTTGCGAGACAATAAACTATACGCCAAACTGGAAAAGTGTGTATTCGCCGTACAGGAACTTCAGTTTTTGGGTTTCTTGGTGTCAGCCTCCGGTTTCCGTATGGACCCTGAAAAGGTGAGAGCAGTGCTTGAATGGGATCAGCCAGAGGATCTTAAGGCTCTGCAGCGTTTTCTGGGGTTTGCTAACTACTACCGGAAATTTATTTGTAATTTCTCATCTGTTGTCAAACCTCTCACTGACATGACAAGAAAAGGGACGGATTTTTCTAAATGGTCGGACAAAGCTTGCCAAGCTTTTTCCTCTTTGAAAAAATGTTTTGCTTCGGCACCCGTTCTCATCCAACCAGATGCATCACAGCCGTTCGTTGTGGAGGTGGACGCGTCTGACGTAGGGGTGGGTGCAATATTGTCCCAGGGTCCGTCCCCTGGTAAATGGCATCCGTGCGCTTTCTTTTCTAAAAAATTGTCGTCCGCCGAAAGGAATTATGATATCGGCAATAGGGAACTTTTGGCCATTAAGTTGGCTTTTGAAGAATGGCGTCACTTTTTGGAGGGGGCAGTCCACCCGGTCACCGTCATTACTGATCACAAGAACCTGCTGTATTTGGAATCTGCTAAGCGTCTGAATTCCAGACAAGCTCGATGGTCGTTGTTTTTTACCAGGTTTAATTTTGTTGTCACTTATCGCCCTGGATCTAAGAATGTTAAGGCGGATGCCTTGTCTCGCAGTTTCCCAGGGGCCGGGAAAATGGATGACCCGATTCCTATCCTTCAGGAGGGGGTGGTAGTGTCGGCTGTATGTTCTGAGCTTGAGGAGGAGGTGTTAGAGGCTCAGGGGGACGCCCCTGCAGGACCTCCAGGGAGACTGTTTGTCCCAAATCAGTTGAGACAAAAGGTTATTGAGGCACATCATAATTCTGCTTTAGCAGGACATCCAGGGAGTAAGGCTACTTTAGATCTCCTTTCTCGCCGGTTTTGGTGGCCTAACGTTAATAAAGATGTTTTAACTTTTGTCGCGTCCTGTGGGGTTTGTGCTCGCTCTAAGACCCCTCATACCCGTCCGTCTGGGACCCTCTTACCCTTGAAACTTCCGGAGCGTCCATGGACTCATTTGTCTATGGACTTCATCACGGACCTTCCTCAGTCGTCAGGGAAGACTGTCATACTGGTGGTTGTTGACAGGTTCAGTAAGATGGCACATTTCATTGCTCTTCCTGCCCTCCCTAATGCTAAAACTCTGGCGCAGGTGTTCATTGGGGAGATTGTGAGACTTCATGGGTTGCCTTCTGATGTGGTGTCAGATAGGGGGTCTCAGTTTGTGTCCAAGTTTTGGAGGGCATTTTGTTTACGTCGGGGGATGCAATTGTCATTTTCCTCGGCTTTTCATCCGCAGACCAATGGTCAGACAGAGCGTCTGAATCAAAGCCTAGAGACTTATCTTCGGTGTTTTGTCTCAGAGAACCAGGAGGACTGGTCTTCTTTCTTGCCTCTGGCAGAGTTCGCTCTTAACAACAGGCGGAGCGAGTCCACTGGTAAGTCCCCGTTTTTTGGGGCATATGGTTTTCATCCCCAGTTTTGTACATTCAATGGGGGGGGCCCTTCTGGGGTTCCTGAGGAGGAGCGTTTCTCGTCGTCACTTGCTTCAGTGTGGAGAGGTGTATTGAATAATCTGAGTGCTATGGGGAACCGTTATAAACGTATGGCTGATAGGAGGAGAGTTTCTGGTCCAGATCTTAATGTGAACGATCTGGTATGGTTGTCTACCAGGAATATAAAACTTAAAGTTCCCTCCTGGAAGCTGGGCCCCAGATTCATCGGGCCGTACAGGATCAGTTCCATAATTAATCCTGTGGCATTTCGTCTGGACCTCCCTCCTACGTTTAAAATCCACAATGTGTTCCACAAGTCATTACTTAAGAGGTACGTGGCACCAGTCATACCATCACCTCTACCTCCTCCTCCAGTGGTGGTCAATGGTAACTTGGAGTTTCAAGTGTCAAAGATCATTGACTCACGTCTGAATCGCCGGTCCCTTCAGTACTTGGTGCATTGGAAGGGGTATGGTCCAGAGGAGAGGACGTGGGTTCCTGCGTCTGACATTAACGCAGATCGTTTGGTGCGGACCTTCCACAGAACTCACCCGGGCAAACCTGGCCCTGAGGGTCCGGAGGCCCCTCGTAGAAGGGGGGGTACTGTCATGTGTGCATCGCCATGAAGATCGTCGCGGTTGCACATTCTGACTTCTCACAGCTGAGTTGCTGTTTCTTTGTGTTTGGCAGTTAGGGAGTTAATTCTGTCTGTGCTCAGTTCTGGGACTGGGTGCAGTTTCTCCCGGCTGCAATTAATTATTTGTTGATTGGTTTCCTTTAAATCTCTGGTTGTCTGTGTTGGGAGTTGCCAGTGAAATTCTTCATGCAGACCACAGATAGGATTGTATCTGTATAGACTTAAGTTAAAGAGCTCCTTAGTTGTTTTAAGCTCACCTTGCTTAGAGTTTAATATCCCAGATCATTTATGTTCCTTCTGTGTTTGAGTGTGTATGCAAGTCTGTGTTTTCTCCAGTCTGTCTTATATGTCTAATCTGTGTATTTAGCAGAGATCAGCCCATATCCCTTTGGTGGTAATCAGTATCCTTCTTAGGACTGATTACAGGGTTCAGGGACTGATAGGAGACAGGGTTAGGCTGGAGACTTGGACCTCTGAACCATTATCAGTACCTCCAAGGTGAGGGATTAGTTAGGACCCCAGTTTAGGGTCAGGTTAGACCCCCGGTCCTCCTCTTTCCTGTGACAGTGTATCAAGTCCTCAAGATTAACCCTGAGTTCAACGGATATCGTGTCAGGTAAATCTATTCTATATTTACATGCTGATGTTGCTAATCTATATGTTGTATAGAGTGTTGTTCTTTTAAGAATAGTTTTGACTGCACATCGACACATATCATAAGGACCCGCGTGACACCGCCATCCTGTGCGCACATCGCAGCGCGGAACTTTGATAAGTGACACCGGTCACTTATCAGAGCTCGTGCCTGCTGGTTTAGACTTTTTTTCACAGCATTTTTTTCCCTATTCTCTTTCTTTTCTTTTAGCTTTTTCCTTTCATCATAGTTTGCACCAACCACTATCCCCCCCCACACACACACAGTTATAAATAAAGTTCACACAAAGCACCACATTCACAAAAAAAATGTCCCGCTCGTCACGTTCTTCCCAACAGCGCTATTCAGTGGAGGAGGCATACGCTTTCCTTGCCTCCGACACTGATAGCGAGGGAGAGGATCCCACATTTCTTTACTTTTCAGATTCTTCATCCTCTTCTTCTTCTTCCTCCTCTTCCTCATCTTCCTCCTCGGGTCCTGCGGAACCGCCACGCAGACGCCCCAGGACAGAAGATGAGGCAGCGCCCACCCCTGAAAATGAACCAGCGCACCCCTCTTCGGACCCCATATGGACCCCGCCCCCCGAAAATTACGAGCCACTGATTCCTGATTTTGTGGCAGAATCAGGAATCAAGTTTGACACCACGGGCCTCAGAGAAATAGACTTTTTCAAAGTCTTTTTCTCTGAGGATTTTATTAACCTCGTGGTGGAGCAAACTAATTTGTACGCTCGGCAATTTTTGGCGCAAAACCCCGTGTCATCATTTTCCAACTGGTCTCCTGTAGACGCAGGTGAAATGATGCAGTTTTGGGGCCTGGTCCTCCATATGGGGATCCTGAAGAAGCCAGAACTTCGGCAATATTGGAGTGTTGATATTTTATACAACACTCCACTGTTCCGAATGGTCATGGCCCGGACGCGTTTTGAGGCCATCCACAAATTCCTGCATTATAATGATAATGCACAGTGTCCCCCACAAAATGACCCCAACTTTGACTGTCTGTTCAAAGTTCGGCCGGTCATCGAACACTTCAGCAAAAAGTTTGCTGAAGTGTACGTGCCCCAAAGGGACATCTGCGTGGATGAGTCCTTGGTTCATTTTAAGGGACGGCTCAGATTCCGCCAGTACCTGCCCAGCAAGAGGGCAAGGTACGGAATTAAACTCTACAAGCTGTGCGAGAGTACCTCAGGGTACACGCACAGCTTTAGAGTTTACGAAGGAAAGGACACCAGGATTGAACCCCCTGAGTGTCCCCCCGTCCTGGGAGTGAGTGGGAAAATTGTGTGGGATTTGGTGCACCCACTGCTGGATAAAGGTTATCACCTTTACACCGATAACTTTTATTCCAGCGTCCCACTCTACAAATCCCTCTCTGCGCGAGGTACCGCAGCTTGCGGTACCGTCCGCAAAAATCAGAGAGGCCTCCCGAAGACGCTACTTGGGCAGATGCTCAGAAAGGGTGAGAGCAGAGCCCAATGTAGCGACCACCTGTTGGTGGTCAAGTACAAGGACAAGAGGGATGTCCTTCTCTTGACCACCATACATGGTGATGGCAGCGCCCTCAGCACTGTACGGGGTACCTCTACACAGGTCCGCAAACCGGACTGTGTACTGGGGTACAATAAATACATGGGGGGTGTTGATCTCTCTGATCAACTCCTCCAACCGTACAGTGCTTTGAGAAAGGCCAAGGTGTGGTACAAGAAGCTGTCCGTGCACATCGTCCAAATGGCAATGCTCAACGCTTTCCTGCTGTCACGATGTGCACGCAACAGCGATACGACGTACCTTCAGTTCCAGGAGGTAGTGGTTAAGGCCCTGATGTTTGGCGCTCAGGAAACAGCGGGCCCCAGTACTTCTGGAACTGAAGGTGCTCGTATCATACCAGGTCAGCATTTCCCGGGGGTGGTCCCGCCAACTGGAAGCAAAGGTAAGCCGCAAAAAAGGTGCCGAGTGTGTTACAAAAGGGGAATACGCAAGGACACCACTTACCAATGCGACACCTGCCCCGAAAAACCTGGCCTGTGTATGAAGGATTGTTTCAAATTGTACCACACCTCAATGCACTACTAATTTACTTTACAGGAAAGATTAGTTCCAGAAGGGGGGCACATTTAGAAAAGTTCCTTGGGAGTCTACTTTCCAAAATTATGTCACTTGTGTTTTTTTTTTACTGTTTAGGCACATCAGGAGCTCTGCAAACGGAACATGACGCCCGCAGACCATTCCATCAGTCTGCATTCCAAAACGTCACGACTTCCCTTCTGAGCCCCGACTTGTGCCCAAAAGTTTTTTCCCACATATGGGGCACCAGTGTACTCAGGACAAATTGGACAACAATTTTTGGTGTCCAATTTCTCCTCTTACCCTTGGGAAAATAAAAAATTGGGGACTAAAACATCATTTTTGTGAGGATAAAAGTAGGATTTTTTATTTTTACACCTGGGCATTATAAACTTTAGTGAAACACTTGGGGGTTCAAAATGCTCACCACACACCTAGGTAAGTTCCTTAGGGGGTCTAGTTTCCAAAATGGGGTCACTTGTGGGGGTTTCCACTGTTTAGGCACATGAGGGGCTCTGCTAACGGAACATGACGCCCGCAGACCATTCCATCAAAGTCTGCATTCCAAAACGTCACTGCTTCCCTTCTGCGCCCTGCCATGCGCCCAAACAGTGGTTCCCCCCAACATATGGGGTATCAGCGTACTCAGGACAAATTGGACAACAACTTTTGTGGTCCAATTTCTCCTGTTACCCTTGGGAAAATAAAAAATTGGGACTAAAACATCATATTTGTGGAAATTTTTTTTTTTTTTTTATTCACGCCAGGGCATTATAAACTTTAGTGAAACACTTGGGGGTTCAAAAGTGCTCACCACACACCTAGATAAGTTCCTTAGGGGGTCTAGTTTCCAAAATGGGGTCACATGTGGGGGTTTCCACTGTTTAGGCACATGAGGGGCTCTGCTAACGGAACATGACGCCCGCAGACCATTCCATCAAAGTCTGCATTCCAAAACGTCACTGCTTCCCTTCCGAGCCCTGCCGTGTGCCCAAACAGTGTATCCCCCAACATATGGGGTATCAGCGTACTCAGGACAAATTGGACAACCACTTTTTGGGTCCAATTTCTCCTCTTACCCTTGGGAAAATAAAAATTGGGGACTAAAACATCACTTTTGTGGAAAAAAATTTTTTTTTTTTTTTTTCACGCCAGGGCATTATAAACTTAGTGAAACACTTGGGGGTTCAAAGTGCTCACCACACACCTAGATAAGTTCCTTAGGGGTCTAGTTTCCAAAATGGGGTCACTGTGGGGGTTTCCACTGTTTAGGCACATCAGGGGCCCTCCAAACGCGACATGGCGTCCGTTCGCAATTCCAGCCAATTTTGGTTTGGAAAGTCAAACGGCGCTCCTTCCCTTTCAAGCCCTGCCGTGCGTCCCAAACAGTGGTTCCCCCCCACATATGGGGTATCAGCGTACTCAGGACATGTTGGACAACAACTTTTGTGGTCCAATTTCTCCTCTTACCCTTGAGAAAATAAAAATTTGGGGACTAAAACATCATGTTTGTGGAAAAAATATATTTTTTTTTCTTCACGGCTCTACATTTACAAACTTGCGTGAAGCACTTGAGGGTTCAAAGTGCTCACCACACATCTAGATAAGTTCCTTAGGGGGTCTAGTTTCCAAAATGGGGTCACATGTGGGGGGTTTCCACTGTTTAGGCACATCAGGGGCCCTCAAACGCGACATGGCGTCCGTTCGCAATTCTAGCCAATTTTGGTTTGGAAAAGTCAAACGGCGCTCCTTCCCTTTCAAGCCCTGCCGTGCGCCCAAACAGTGGTTCCCCCCCACATATGGGGTATCAGCGTACTCAGGACATGTTGGACAACAACTTTTGTGGTCCAATTTCTCCTCTTACCCTTGAGAAAATAAAAATTTGGGGACTAAAACATCATGTTTGTGGAAAAAATATGATTTTTTTTTCTTCACGGCTCTACATTACAAACTTGCGTGAAGCACTTGAGGGTTCAAAGTGCTCACCACACATCTAGATAAGTTCCTTAGGGGGTCTAGTTTCCAAAATGGGGTCACATGTGGGGGTTTCCACTGTTTAGGCACATCAGGGGCCCTCCAAACGCGACATGGCGTCCGTTCGCAATTCCAGCCAATTTTGGTTTGGAAAAGTCAAACGGTGCTCCTTCCCTTTCGAGCCCTGCCGTGCCCAAACAGTGGTTCCCCCCCACATATGGGGTATCAGCGTACTCAGGACATGTTGGACAACAACTTTTGTGGTCCAATTTCTCCTCTTACCCTTGGGAAAATAAAAATTTGGGGACTAAAACATGTTTGTGGAAAAAATATGATTTTTTTTCTTCACGGCTCTACATTACAAACTTGCGTGAAGCACTTGGGGTTCAAAGTGCTCACCACACATCTAGATAAGTTCCTTAGGGGGTCTAGTTTCCAAAATGGGGTCACATGTGGGGGGTTTCCACTGTTTAGGCACATCAGGGCCCTCCAAACGCGACATGGCGTCCGTTTCGCAATTCCAGCCAATTTTGGTTTGGAAAAGTCAAACGGTGCTCCTTCCCTTTCGAGCCCTGCCGTGCGCCCAAACAGTGGTTCCCCCCCACATATGGGGTATCAGCGTACTCAGGACATGTTGGACAACAACTTTTGTGGTCCAATTTCTCCTCTTACCCTTAGGAAAATAAAAATTTGGGGACTAAAACATCATGTTGTGGAAAAAATATGATTTTTTTTCTTCACGGCTCTACATTACAAACTTGCGTGAAGCACTTGAGGGTTCAAAGTGCTCACCACACATCTAGATAAGTTCCTTAGGGGGTCTAGTTTCCAAAATGGGGTCACATGTGGGGGGTTTCCACTGTTTAGGCACATCAGGGGCCCTCCAAACGCGACATGTCGTCCGTTCGCAATTCCAGCCAATTTTGGTTTGGAAAAGTCAAACGGTGCTCCTTCCCTTTCGAGCCCTGCCGTGCGCCCAAAAAGTGGTTCCCCCCACATATGGGGTATCAGCGTACTCAGGACATGTTGGACAACAACTTTTGTTGTCCAATTTCTCCTCTTACCCTTGGGAAAATAAAAATTTGGGGACTAAAACATGTTTGTGGAAAAAATATGATTTTTTTTCTTCACGGCTCTACATTACAAACTTGCGTGAAGCACTTGAGGGTTCAAAGTGCTCACCACACATCTAGATAAGTTCCTTAGGGGGTCTAGTTTCCAAAATGGGGTCACATGTGGGGGTTTCCACTGTTTAGGCACATCAGGGGCCCTCCAAACGCGACATGGCGTCCGTTCGCAATTCCAGCCAATTTTGGTTTGGAAAAGTCAAACGGTGCTCCTTCCCTTTCGAGCCCTGCCGTGCACCCAAACAGTGGTTCCCCCCCACATATGGGGTATCAGCGTACTCAGGACATGTTGGACAACAACTTTTGTGGTCCAATTTCTCCTCTTACCCTTGGGAAAATAAAAATTTGGGGACTAAAACATCATGTTTGTGGAAAAAATATGATTTTTTTTCTTCACGGCTCTACATTACAAACTTGCGTGAAGCACTTGAGGGTTCAAAGTGCTCACCACACATCTAGATAAGTTCCTTAGGGGTCTAGTTTCCAAAATGGGGTCACATGTGGGGGTTTCCACTGTTTAGGCACATCAGGGGCCCTCCAAACGCGACATGGCGTCCGTTCGCAATTCCAGCCAATTTTGGTTTGGAAAAGTCAAACGGCGCTCCTTCCCTTTCAAGCCCTGCCGTGCGCCCAAACAGTGGTTCCCCCCCACATATGGGGTATCAGCGTACTCAGGATAAGTTGGAAAACAACTTTTGTGGTTCAATTTATCCTCTTACCCTTGGGAAAATAAAAATTTGGGGACTAAAACATCATGCTTGTGGAAAAAATATGATTTTTTTTCTTCACGGCTCTACATTACAAACTTGCGTGAAGCACTTGAGGGTTCAAACTACTCACCACACATCTAGATAAGTTCCTTAGGGGTCTAGTTTCCAAAATGGGGTCACATGTGGGGGGTTTCCACTGTTTAGGCACATCGGGGCCTCTCCAAACGCGACATGGCGTCCGTTCGCAATTCCAGCCAATTTTGGTTTGGAAAAGTCAAACGGTGCTCCTTCCCTTTCGAGCCCTGCCGTGCGCCCAAACAGTGGTTCCCCCCCACATATGGGGTATCAGCGTACTCAGGACATGTTGGACAACAACTTTTGTGGTCCAATTTCTCCTCTTACCCTTGGGAAAATAAAAATTTGGGGACTAAAACATTATGTTTGTGGAAAAAATATGATTTTTTTTCTTCACGGCTCTACATTACAAACTTGTGTGAAGCACTTGAGGGTTCAAAGTGCTCACCACACATCTAGATAAGTTCCTTAGGGGGTCTAGTTTCCAAAATGGGGTCACATGTGGGGGGTTTCCACTGTTTAGGCACATCAGGGGCCCTCCAAACGCGACATGTCGTCCGTTCGCAATTCCAGCCAATTTTGGTTTGGAAAAGTCAAACGGTGCTCCTTCCCTTTCGAGCCCTGCCGTGCGCCCAAACAGTGGTTCCCCCCCACATATGGGGTATCAGCGTACTCAGGACATGTTGGACAACAATTTTTGTTGTCCAATTTCTCCTCTTACCCTTGGGAAAATAAAAATTTGGGGACTAAAACATGTTTGTGGAAAAAATATGATTTTTTTTCTTCACGGCTCTACATTACAAACTTGCGTGAAGCACTTGAGGGTTAAAAGTGCTCACCACACATCTAGATAAGTTCCTTAGGGGGTCTAGTTTCCAAAATGGGGTCACATGTGGGGGGTTTCCACTGTTTAGGCACATCAGGGGCCCTCCAAACGCGACATGGCGTCCGTTCGCAATTCCAGCCAATTTTGGTTTGGAAAAGTCAAACGGTGCTCCTTCCCTTTCGAGCCCTGCCGTGCGCCCAAACAGTGGTTCCCCCCCACATATGGGGTATCAGCGTACTCAGGACATGTTGGACAACAACTTTTGTGGTCCAATTTCTCCTCTTACCCTTGGGAAAATAAAAATTTGGGGACTAAAACATCATGTTTGTGGAAAAAATATGATTTTTTTTCTTCACGGCTCTACATTACAAACTTGCGTGAAGCACTTGAGGGTTCAAAGTGCTCACCACACATCTAGATAAGTTCCTTAGGGGGTCTAGTTTCCAAAATGGGGTCACATGTGGGGGGTTTCCACTGTTTAGGCACATCAGGGGCCCTCCAAACGCGACATGTCGTCCGTTCGCAATTCCAGCCAATTTTGGTTTGGAAAAGTCAAACGGCGCTCCTTCCCTTTCAAGCCCTGCCGTGCGCCCAAACAGTGGTTCCCCCCCACATATGGGGTATCAACGTACTCAGGACATGTTGGACAACAACTTTTGTGGTCCAATTTCTTCTCTTACCCTTGGGAAAATAAAAATTTGGGGACTAAAACATCATGTTTGTGGAAAAAATATGATTTTTTTTCTTCACGGCTCTACATTACAAACTTGCGTGAAGCACTTGAGGGTTCAAAGTGCTCACCACACATCTAGATAAGTTCCTTAGGGGGTCTAGTTTCCAAAATGGGGTCACATGTGGGGGGTTTCCACTGTTTAGGCACATCAGGGGCCCTCCAAACGCGACATGGCGTCCGTTCGCAATTCCAGCCAATTTTGGTTTGGAAAAGTCAAACGGCGCTCCTTCCCTTTCAAGCCCTGCCGTGCGCCCAAACAGTGGTTCCCCCCACATATGGGGTATCAGCGTACTCAGGATAAGTTGGACAACAACTTTTGTGGTTCAATTTCTCCTCTTACCCTTGGGAAAATAAAAATTTGGGGACTAAAACATCATGCTTGTGGAAAAAATATGATTTTTTTTCTTCACGGCTCTACATTACAAACTTGCGTGAAGCACTTGAGGGTTCAAACTACTCACCACACATCTAGATAAGTTCCTTAGGGTCTAGTTTCCAAAATGGGGTCACATGTGGGGGGTTTCCACTGTTTAGGCACATCGGGGCCTCTCCAAACGCGACATGGCGTCCGTTCTCAATTCCAGCCAATTTTGGTTTGGAAAGTCAAACTGCGCTCCTTCCATTCCGAGCTCTGCCGTGTGCCCAAACAGTGGTTTTCCCTCACATATGGGGTATCGGCGTACTCAGGAGAAATTGCACAACAACTTTATCAGTCCTTTTTCTCCTTTTTCCCTTGTGAAAATAAAAAAAAGTTTGTAAAAGATCATTTTTGTGACTAAAAAGTAAAATGTTAATTTTTTCCTTCCATGTTGCTTCAGCTCCTGTGAAGCACCTGAAGGGTTAATAAACTTCTTGAATGTGGTTTTGAGTACCTTGAGGGGTGTAGTTTTTAGAATGGTGTCACTTTTGGGTATTTTCTGCTATATAGACCCCTCAAAGTGACTTCAAATATGAGGTGGTCCCGAAAAAAAATGGCTTTGTAAATTTTGTTGTAAAAATTAGAAATCGCTGGTCAACTTTTAACCCTTATAATTTCCTAAACAAAAAAAATTTTGTTTCCAAAATTGTGCTGATGTAAAGTAGACATGTGGGAAATGTTATTTCTTAACTATTTTGTGTGACATATTTCTCTGTTTTAAGGGAATAAAAATTCAAAGTTTGAAAATTGCAAAATTTTCAAAATTTTTGCCATATTTGCGTTTTTTTCATAAATAAATGCAAGTTATATGGAAGAAATTTTACCACTATCATGAAGTACAATATGTCACGAGAAAACAATCTCAGAATCGCGAAGATCCGTTGAAGCGTTCCAAAGTTATAACCTCATAAAGAGACAGTGGTCAGAATTGTAAAAATTGGCCCGGTCATTAACGTGCAAACCACCCTTGGGGGTGAAGGGGTTAAACATAACCCTGTGATTAATTGGCAGTCCAGAGAGATAAGCCAATGGGGTGAGTTTTGAAAAAGCAACTGCATGAACACAGTCATCAGTGCGGTCGTGCCTAGTACATTGCCTCCTTTTTTGGAGGATTTTGGGGATGTTTTCTCTGAGGAGGGGTGTCGGGAGTTGCCTCCTCATCGCGTGTATGACTGCTCTATTAATCTACTTCCTGATGCTAAGTTGCCTAAAGCTAGGTTGTATAATCTTTCTGGTCCTGAAAGGCAGGCTATGAAAGATTATATTTCTGAAAGTCTGGCCAAAGGCATATTAGACCTTCATCTTCCCCTGTGGCCGCGGGGTTCTTCTTTGTGAAGAAAAAAAATGGAGGCCTACGCCCTTGCTTGGATTTCCGCGAACTTAATCGGATTACTGTTCGAGATCCGTATCCACTCCCTCTTATTCCTGATCTCTTCAATCAAATTGTTGGCGCCAAATGGTTCTCTAAATTGGATCTCAGGGGGGCGTATAATCTGATTAGGATAAAAGAGGGGGATGAGTGGAAAACGGCGTTTAACACGCCGGAGGGACATTATGAGAACCTGGTCATGCCTTTTGGTCTGACTACTGCACCAGCAGTATTCCAACATTTT
>JARQOD010006638.1:0-42056 GCA_033576555.1 Oophaga sylvatica | reverse complement strand
TAGGCTTTTGTGTTGTTTTCGTGTTCGACATTGCATATCTGCAATAATTGTCAAAATTATTTTGTTAAGATTTGGACAAAGAAAAATCATTTTATGGTTTTAAAGCTGAGTTTCCTTGTTTACAGTTAGAAATCGGGTGTCCCCCATATTATGTTTAGCACTAGCCACTTTAACATGTCATGTTTTTTTCACCAGTGGGGGTAGCTAGCAGTTTTTTTTCCCGGCACCGCGGGGAAAACAGCAGGTTTACTGAACCCCACAAACACATCACTTTTTTTTTTCATCGGGTGCCCAAAACACTTCGAAAAAAAGGCGGTGTTGAAGCCAGGGTCGGAGGGGTAGGCGGGGGCCTGTATGGATGTTTGAAGTTTAATTTGTGTTACAGCATAATTTTTGCCAACAAAAGCAGGGGAACAGCGGCTTTACTGAACCCCCAAACCATCACGTTTTTTTCATTGTGCATCCACATTCTGAGCAGAAAGGGGGGGTGTAAGCCAGGGAAAAGGAGGGTAGCGGGCCTTAGTATGAATTTTTAAAAGTTTAATTTGTAGTTAGCAGCAGTAATTTTTTTTGGCCCCCACACACAGCGGGAACGGGCTTTGAACCCACAAACACATAGCGATTGTTTTCATCTGTGCATCCAACTTTTCTGAGCGCAACTGGGGGTGTTGAAGCCCAGGGTAAGAGGGTTTGAAATAAAATTTTTTATTGCCTTGTTAGTGGCCTTGCAAATGTATGTACTTAAACAAGATTAATGAATTTTTTTACTAGGAAAAAATGATGAATTTCAATTAAAAATAAAAAAACCCCCCGCAAATGAAAAGCATATAAAAAATGCAAAGGAAAGGAACAAAAACCCCCCAAAAATTTTTACAAAAAAAGTGTTGTAAATTTTAAAAAAAAAGCCCATTTTTGTATTTAGGAAAAATGGTAAGGGAAGCTATTTTTAAACCCCTAAAAGTGAAGAAAATGGTTTTTTAAATAGTCTCATATCATATTGCAATTTATTGGGACGTCACAAACTTTTAAAATTTTTAAGAAAGAAAATTGTTACTTTGGACAGATGTATGACATGTCAAGCATGGACTCATCAATGTTTTTACCTATGTACGATAAAAAAAACCCATTTAAAATAAAAAAATGCTTGTAAAAATTTAAGGTGTGCCTGCAAGTGTAGGTGAAACAAAGCTACGGATACAAAGGATAACTTGCCCCTTTCAGCAGTGGACCCCTCTGATGGGTAATGGCAATGTTATACTGTACGTCAAAAAAGTCGCGGCTGCATATGCTTTTTTGCTTGTCAGGTTGAAGGGGTAAAGCAGTTGGTTGCGAAAGGCTTTTCCTCAAAATCCCCTTCCCTGCCGCGAGGGGGGAGCGGGTTTTTAGGGGGCTCTCTAAAAATGTGACCTTACCCGTTATTCTGCCTGGGAAACCCCCAAAAAAACGGGGCAGTAATCATTTATTTATAACTCCCCCCTATGAGCAACAAAAAAAGCACGTTCCCTTTTTAACAATCTACAAGACAAAAAGCAGATGGTTGACCCCCTTTTTTGGGTAGTATTAGATCGACTTGTCCTGGTAATATGCATTGATCCTATTACCTTATTAATTTTATCGTTGGGTTGTTTCACCAGCACTTCAGGTATAATCCTATTGTCAGTATCATGATGCACTTTCTAGAGAAAAAATTTATTATTGCACTTTTTTACCAGGTTTAGATGCGGCCTTTCATAATTTGGGTGTGAAGTTACAGGGGCATCAGTCTGTTTTTTTTTTTTTTTATGTCTGTCTAAATATAACTCGTGAGGATGATGATATGTGTTTATGATTTCATCCTTGATGATTATTTACGGTACAGATAATTTCCCTTTAAAAAAGCTTTAAATGTAAGTATAAATGTACTTTTATGCTTATTTCAAAAAGTGAACACATGTTTTGTTTTGTTACCTTTATAAAGAATGTGCGTTGGCGCTTTGTGTGACAAATTATTATTTGTCCATTTTCTTATAAAATTTATCATTCTGGCCTGGAAAATTTAAAAATTTTCCTGTTTTAAGCAAAAAAATCAGGGTGCGGCTCTTCCCTATTTGGAGCATGTTCAAAAAGGGTTTTTCTGTGAGTGTGGGAACAGGAGACTTTTCCCCGGACACACAGCGGGGAACAGTGGCGTTACTAACCCCAAAAACAGTAAGCTTGTGTTTGGTTGGGACACGCACTTTGAGCGCAAGGCAGTGTTGGAGCCCAGGGGTAGATTCGGTGGTAAAAGATAAACATAAGGGCCGGATAACGTTCCCAACCCCAGTTATTTAATCGGAAACCGGCGGCCCCAAATTCAGGCGAGCCCCAATGCCTTTTCTTTTCAAAAAAGTAAGGGGGTCTACATTACGGGGTAGTCCATCGACGGTTTTTTAGTACACCACCTGCAGCACAAAAGACGCGCTCCGTAATCATGGCAGCAGGGCAACCCCAGCACCTCCAATGCTTACGGTAACTCGGCCCCATGTATCCAGCTTAGGCCCAAAACTTAAAGGGGGGGGAAGGCCATCGGGATACCTGAGAGGGCAAGACTGTAGTCGTCACCATCTTACGGAACGTTGCCTCCCGACTGGAGCCCCCGGAGGTGTAGTTTTTGGGGGCCCCCAAAACTTTGCATTTTGGAACATACTGGTCTTGCCCTGGCAGGGCGCTGCTTGTGCTCCCCTCTTGTTGCAGAGCTGTCTCCACTGCCTCGACGCACAGAGCTGCTTTGTAAAGCAGTAAGCAGCGCAGTGCTCTCGGCTGAATGGAGAACATTATGGATTGCACCAGTGTGTCTTGGTACTCCGCATTTTACGCTCCGGTTCAACGGTGTGATGGGCTTTTGACGTTGTCCCCGGTAGCGAGGGTCTAGGAGGGTGTACACCCAATAATCAGACGTGGTGAGAATGTGGGCGATGCGGCGGTGTTTCTCAGGCACTGCAGCATGAAATCAACCATGTGCTGCAGACTCCCAACTGGCCAAGAAACGCTGTCCCCTGCAAGAGGCGTCATCTCTGCCTGCTCTGCATCACCCCACCCTCGCTCTACATACTGACTAGAGCGTTGTGTACCTCCCTCTGGGCGATGTCTTCCTCCTCCATTGACTCCTCCTCATCCTCCTCACAAGTGAGCCTGCCCAGCCCTTTGTGAGGAACCACGTTGCGCTGACTGTCCAGAAGGTGATGGAATTTGTGACTCCTCATCCTCCACCTCTCCAAAACCTCATCCCTTAGTGCTTGCAGTGTTTTTTGAAGCACAATTTCTGTTAGGAGGTGTCCACCTTTTCTCCCAGTCCCTAGATCTTGTAGGGATTCCTCCCTCGCAACTATAGGTCTTCGTTCAGACTAGTGAGGACTTTAGCGGGTCTGGTCGCAGGATCAGGTTCCCGTTACATCGTTAGGGATTCAGCTTAGTTCTATTGTAGGGACAGAAGTCCCTTCTTTCCTTAGTGGTTGTAGCAGATCATAACAATGGGTACTGGTCCACGCATAGGTGGTCAGGTGGACTTTGCTACTGATGGCTTTTAGTAGCGCATGTTTAATTTTTCCCTCAACATGCTTTTGCAGACCAGGGACGGCTTGCCTGCTGAAATAAAATGGGCTGGGCACATTGTATTGTGGGACTGCCAATGCCATTAAGTTACGGAAACTGTCAGTCTCCACCAGCCTGAATGACAGCATTTCAAGGGACAGGAGTTTTGCAATGCCAGCATTCAGAGGACTGTGCTCGTGGATGGTTTGCCGAGTATGGCCGTCTTTTATCCATGCCTGTGCTACCAATGGATGTTTTGTGGCCTGGGAGTGTGAGGATGACAGGGAACTTGCAGCTGTGGGTGGAATAACACTGGGTCTCTGGACAACAGTGACAGGGTTCTTCCATGGCGATCCTGTGAGGAAGCCGAAACCAGCTGTGTGTGAGCTGGAGGAAGAGGCTTCAACACGAGCTGAGATGTAGGTGCTGCTGTAGGTTGGCCTACATCTCCAGTGTGTCTTTGTAACTCAACCACGTGCTTTGTCCGCACATGTTTCCACATATTTGTGGTATTGAGGTTACTGACACTTTTACCTCTTTTTACTTTTTGATTACACAGCTTGCATTTGACATAGCAAACATCATCTGCAATTGTGTCAAAAAAGTACCACGCAGTGCAAGTCCTGGGAGCGCCCGTTTTGGCTTTTGGAAGAGAACTGCTCCGAACGGGTGCCAAACTGGAGGCTACAGGCAACCGAGTCTGCAGCCTACCTCTCCCTCCTGTTTGGACGTTGGGGCAATCTCTTCCTCAGAGCTGCTCCCACCACCTTCCTGTTCCTCACGCCATGTTGGGTCTTGGACCTCATCATCTCCACTACCCTCTTCCAACACCTGCTGCTGTTGGGTGGTCTGGCCAGCACCATGCTCAACAGAAACTGGCACCTGAGTCTCATCATCATCAGATGCGTTCTGCGGTGTGCTGACCATCGGCACTGGCTCACCCGCCTCTTCAGATTCAGAGAGACACAGCTGTTGCGCATCACTGCATACTCCCTCTTCTTCACATTCCAGAATGCTGCTTGGCTGAGCCCTGTTTGCAAGCCAACAGATTCTGAGAACAGAAGCAGAGACTCAGCTGGCTCCTGTACAGAGCTCTCTGACTGCCTGGGCAATTTGGCAGGCGGTGAAGAGACAGATGGTTGTTCACAGTGCTGTGGTCCTGAGAGGAGGTGGAAGCAATTGAAGTCGATGCATTGGCTGCCATCCAACCAACAACGGCTTCAATTTGTTCTTCCCGCAGCAGGGGGGTACGCCGACCTCCTACAAAAGTGTGCATAAAGGAACGATCACGGGGAAAACTGGTGGATGCTGTGTCACTGGGGGCGGCAGCAGCCACAGAATCCCCACGTCCTCTCCCTGCTGAAACTCCACGTCCACGACCACGTGCCTTACTCCCTGCCTTCTTCATCTTGGTAGATTGATAAAGAAAGTCAGAAAAGTTATAAGGCCTAAGTGTGGTTATTCCTCAGAGACTGCAGTGAACACTGCAGACAACTGTTCACTAGCTGTGAAAGGCCCCTTTGTGTACTTCTATAGTATTTGCAACCAATGTATTGTATACGGATGGAAGCGCGTCACACTAATAGATTTGAGTTTTTTGAAATAGAATGGAGCAGCACCAATTAGAGAAAAATGTCAAGGATGAGGCAGTGACACACGCTCAGCAGACTACAACCAGCAGTGGTTGAAGAACTAACTGGAGCGTGATCTGCACTCAAATAATGAAAACCTCACAGACTACAGTGAAAACTGCACACAACTGTTCACTAGATGTGAAAGGCCCCTTTGTGTACTTCTATAGTGTTTGCAACCAATGTATTGTATACGGATGGAAGCGCGTCACACTAATAGATTTGAGTTTTGGAAATAGAATGGAGCAGCACCAATTAGAGAAAAATGTCAAGGATGAGGCAGTGACACACGCTCAGCAGACTACAACCAGCAGTGGTTGAAGAACTAACTGGAGCGTGATCTGCACTCAAAAATGAAAACCTCACAGACTACAGTGAACACTGCAGACAACTGTTCACTAGCTGTGAAAGGCCCCTTTGTGTACTTCTATAGTGTCTACAACCAATGTATTGTATACGGATGGAAGCGCGTCACACTAATAGATTTGAGTTTTTGGAAATAGAATGGAGCAGCACCAATTACAGACAAATGTCAAGGATGAGGCAGTGACACACGCTCAGCAGACTACAACCAGCAGTGGTTGAAGAACTAACTGGAGCATGATCTGCACTCAAAAAATGAAAACCTCACAGACTACAGTGAACACTGCAGACAACTGTTCACTAGCTGTGAAAGGCCCCTTTGTGTACTTCTATAGTGTCTGCAACCAATGTATTGTATACGGATGGAAGCGCGTCACACTAATAGATTTGAGTTTTTGGGAAATAGAATGGAGCAGCACCAATTAGAGAAAAATGTCAAGGATGAGGCAGTGACACACGCTCAGCAGACTACAACCAGCAGTGGTTGAAGAACTAACTGGAGCGTGATCTGCACTCAAAAAATGAAAACCTCACAGACTACAGTGAACACTGCACACAACTGTTCACTAGCTGTGAAAGGCTCCTTTGTGTACTTCTATAGTGTTTGCAACCAATGTATTGTATACGGATGAAGCGCGTCACACTAATAGATCACTGTTAATTTCAATTGAATGGAGCAGCACCAATTCCACAAAATAAAAAAAAAAAGAGTCAGTGAGTGACACGTGCAGATGACTACAAACAGCGTTGGATGCAGAGCAAACTGCAGTGTCACCTGCACTCACACACACACCTTGCACAGAGCTGTGAAAACAACACTGCAAGGAAAAAGGATGATTTACAAAGCGGTTTCTCAAATAGCCTGCCTACAGAACAATTCACAAAAACGCTATCTGTAACTGTCCCTCAGAGTCAGCAGAGCAGCGTTCTGTCCCTAACTGAATTCACAGCACAGTGAAGCTAAAATGGCGGCGGCGCCTTTTATAGTGCATTCTGACATCATTTCAGCAGCCAATCACAGCCATGCCATTAGTTAACATGACCGCAGCATTACAGGATGTGCCCACACTTCTTAGTAATCCTCACTGGCTGAATAAAATCACACTGCCTCTCAAAGAATTATGGGAACTTCCGATTCCGGTATACGATATAGGAAAAGTATCGGAACTAAGTATCGGAATTCCGATACGGCGAATATCGGCCGATACCCGATACTTGCGGTATCGGAATGCTCAACACTATACATTACACTTTACAAAAAGTGTGAAACAACTGAAAATATGTCTTATATTCTAGGTTCTTCAAAGTAGCCACCTTTTGCTTTGATTACTGCTTTGCATGCAGAAAAGGAGAACGGATGGACTCTACATGCCTAGTTCCCACCGTGAAGCATGGAGGAGGTGTGTGATGTGTGGGGGTGCTTTGCTGGTGACACTGTTGGGGATTTATTCAAAATTGAAGGCATAGTGAACCAGCATGGCTACCACAGCATTTTGCAGCAGCATGCTGTTCCATCCAGTTTTGCATTAAGTTGGACCATCATTTATTTTTCAACAGGACAATGACCCCAAACACACCTCCAGGCTGTGTAAGGGCTATTTGACCAAGAAGGAGAGTGTTGGGGTGCTACGCCAGATGACCTGGCCTCCACAGTCACCAGACTGAACCCAATCGAGATGGTTTTGGGGTGAGCTGGACCGCTCACCGCTTCAATTTTGAATAAATCCCAACAGTGTCACCAGCAAAGCACCCCCACACCATCACACCACCTCCTCCATGCTTCACGGTGGGAACTAGGCATGTAGAGTCCATCCGTTCACCTTTTCTGCGTGCAAAGCAGTAATCAAAGCAAAAGGTGGCTACTTTGAAGAACCTAGAATATAAGACATATTTTCAGTTGTTTCACACTTTTTTGTAAAGTGTAATGTATAATTCCGCATGTGTTAATTCATAGTTTTGATGCCATCAGTGTGATTCTACAATTTTCATAGTCATGAAAATACAGAAAAATCTTTGAATGAGAAGGTGTGTCCAAACTTTGGTCTGTACTGTATGTCACACAAATTTCTTAATAAATAACATTCCCACATGTCTACTTTACATCAGCACAATTTTGGGAACAACATTTTTTTGTTACGAAGTTATAAGGGTTAAAAGTTGACCAGCGATTTATCATTTTTACAACACCATATTTTTTTTTAAGGACCGCATCACATTTGAAGTCACTTTGAGGGGTCTATATGATAGAAAATACCAAAAAATGACACCATTCTAAAAACTGCACCCTCAAGGTGCTCAAAACCACATTCAAGAAGTTTATTAACCCTTTACGTGCTTCACAGGAACTGAAGGAAAAAATTAACATTTAACTTTTTTGCAAAAACTTTACTTCAGAACCAATTTTTTTTAATTTTCACAAGTGTTAAAAGAAAAAATGAACCACAAAATTTGTTGTGCAATTTCTCCTGAATACGCCAATACCTCATATTTGGGGGTTAACCACTTTTTGGGCGCACGGCAGAGGTCTCAAAGGAAGGAGCGCCGTTTGACTTTTTCAACGCAGAATTGGCTGGACGCCATGTCGCGTTTAGAGAGCCCCTGATATGCCTAAACAGTGGAAACCCCCAACAAGTGACCCAATTTTGGAAACTAGACCCCTTAAGGAACTTATCTAGATGTGTGGTGAGCACTTTGAACCTCCAAGTGCTTCACAGAAGTTTATAACGTAGAGCCGTGAAAATAAAAAATCATTTTTTCCACAAAAATGATTCTTTAGCCCGCTATTATTTTATTTTCCCAAGGGTAACAGGAGAAATTGGACCCCAAAAGTTGTTGTGCAATTTTTCCTGAGTATGCTGATACCCCATATGTGGGGTGGAACCACTGTTTGGGCACACGGCAGGGCTCGGAAGGGTGGGAGCGCCATTTGACTTTTTGAACGCCACATAGTGTTTTGGAGACCCCTGATGTGGGAGAGCTTGGAAGGGAAGGAGCATCATTTTGTAATGCAGACTTTGATGGAATGTTCTGTGGTCATCATGTTGTGTTTGCAGAGCCCTTGATGTGCCTAAACAGTAGAAACCCCTGGAAGTGACACCATTTTGGAAACTAGACTCCCCAAGGAGCATATCTAGTTGTGTGGTGAGCACTTTCAACCCCCAAGTGCTTCACAGAAATTTATAAACGCAGAGCCGTGAAATAAAAAATAATTTTTTTCCTCAAAAATGATTTTTTTTAGCCAGCTATTTTTTATTTTCCCAAGGGTAACAGGAGAAATTAGAACCTCAAAATTGGTGTGCAATTTGTCCTGAGTACGCTGATACCCCATATGTTGGGGTAAACCACTGTTTGGGCACACGGCAGGGCTCGGAAGGGAGGGAGCGCCATTTGACTTTTTGAACGCCACATCTTTTTGGAGACCCCTGATGTGCATAAATAGTAGAAACCCCTCAATTTTAGCTCCAACCCTAACCGCAACACACCCCTAACCCTAATCCCAAACCTAATCCTAACCCTAATCCTAATCCTAACCCTAATCCCAACCCTAATTCCAACCCTAATTGTAACCCTAACACTAATTGTAGCCCTAACCCTAATTGTAACCCTAACCCTAATTCCAACCCTAACCCTAACCCTAACCCTAATGGAAACATGAAAATAAATACAATTTCTTTATTTTATTATATGTCCCTAACTAAGTTAGTTTATCACAGTGATCAAAATGTACTTTCACTGAATGAATGCATCTACCGGCAGGCAGATTCGGCGGACGCACTGTGAATGCGCCCGCCATTATTTTTTACAGGATGAAGACGCTGGGAGGCTTGGAGGTGTGGGAGAACAGGGGGACTCCCGGAGGTATGGGGGGCACATCGGGGGACCCGGGGACCCTATTTCTCTCCCCTCTGATGTGCAATCACATCAGAGAGGAGAGAAATGTCATGCAGGATCGCGTTTTTTTTTTTCTTTTGCGATCTCTGTTATATGGTTAATAACGGCGATCGCAAAAGCGGGGGACTGCGGGGGATTCGAATAATGTTCTCTGGGTTCTCGGCTACCCCTTGGTAGCTGAGACCCCGGAGAAAATCCGACTGGGCGGGCGCACTGCGCAGGCGCCCGCCATTTTCTTTGCTGGGGCAAGACAAGGGTAGCTCCGGGAGCCACAGGAGGACTGAGGGGACACCGGGAGGCACAGGGGACAGATCGGGGGTCCCGGGGACCCTATTTCTCTCCCCTCTGATGTGCGATCACATCAGAGGAGAGAGAAATGAAATAGAGAATTGCTTTTTTTTGCGATCGCCGTTATTGGGTTAATAACGGCGATCGCAAAAGCGGGGACGGTAAAGACTGACCCGAATCATGTTATCTGGGGTCTCGGCTACCCCTGGCAGCCGAGACTCCGGAGAAAATCTGACTCTGGGGGGCGCTATATACTTTCTCCACAGCGCCGTTAATTAACGGCACTGTGGTTTAAGTACCCTTAACTACCGCCGTTAAAAGGCGTATCGGCGGTCGTTAAGGGGTTAATCAACTGATTGGGGCATCACTGGAGAATAGCCGTGACTGCCCAGTGCTGCATCCTACCCTGATGATTGAAGCGGAGCAAGACATTACCTATGACATGGATATTCCCTGAATACATTTTATATCCCCTAACCTGCCCATTCTTTACTTAGATAGGAAAACCTGACATAGATAGGTACTCTTTAAGATGTACTTACAATGAATAGTAGGATCTTAAATCTATTTATTTACCCTCAATAATTAAAAGTACAAAAAAGTGAATTTTGGTGTGCAACATAAAGGGGTCATCTGGAAATAAACAATTAATGACCTATCTATGATTTAGGTCATCAATATGAGATTGGTGGGTGTCCAAACCTGACCCACCTACCAATCAGCTAAAATCTGCCTTATCAGTTGCTGGATATAAGCAGTGCACAAGACAACACAGCGGTTCAGTACTTTCTTTATTAGGTACTGCCAAATATTGCATTGTCCGGAACTGTATCTTTTATCCTACTAACCTCAATAGGAAATGTGCAGTAAATGATGCAGAACATGGCAGCGGTCACTAAAGAATATGACCCAAGTAGATTTCAACTGATCGGTGCAGGTGCCCCAACAATTTCATATTATTTTATTATTTATTTTATTTTACTCACTTATATACTGCCATTTCTTTTCATATGACTTTGCAGATATTATAATCACTGTCCCCATTGAGGATTACTATCTAAATTTCCTATCATTATGTCCTCGGAGTGTGGGAGGAAACTGGAGTAACTGGAGGAAATAAACACAAACACTAGAACATTCTGTACAAAGGGCGTCATCATCAAAGCTCATACTACTGTCATGCCTGTGCTCCTATTAAAATCTTATTATATGGATCGGTCATCAATTGTTTAGTCCTGGACAATCTGTATAAACTGACAAGTAAGCTGGTAAAATATTATAATTCTTAGGTTCTCTCATGGTAATAAGTAGTCAATTCAGATGCTTGAATATATATATTCTGACACAAAAATTATGTTTTTTTTGGAAAGGAACCTTTCTGTCTTAAAGGGGTTGTCCAGTCTAAAATAAATAGTCTGCAGTCGCTCTGTGTGATTGCAGACTTTTGAATCCCTCCGGGACATGTGCTGTGTGCCGCGAAGATTCGTCTCGTGAACTGTGGTGATGTATACGATATATACTCCTGGGCAGAAGGCACTAGTTGGTCTGGCTTCGCTCCGTACAAGTGGAGGCAGTTCCTACTAGACAGCTTCTGCCCAGGAGTATGCATGTCGCATACATCACCGCCAGTCCCGGCTCAGAAACAGGCGAATCCTCGCAATGGGGATTCATTAGTCTTCAGTCTCAAAGAGACTGCAGACTTTTCATTTTACATTGGACAACCCCTTTTAAATATGGTTTCAAGACATTATACTGTAAACCAGTAATAGCCAAGCAGGGTGATATACAGCCACAGTTATATGGAAAAAATTCAGTATGACTTGTACTTTATTCATTCACATTCACAGTGATCAAAATAAAAAAAAAGTAAATAAACATCCCATTTATCACACCCATAGGTAGGGACAAATAAAATAAAAAAAATATATTATATATTTTTTAAAATCTTTTTATTAGGGTTAGGGTTACGATTATAAGGCTGTGTTCATATTGCGTCATGGCAGTCCGTTAGACGGACTGCATTACACCGCGGTAAAACGCGGTGTAACGCAGTCCGTTAACGCTGCCATTCACCCCCATTTGCGGGCACATCGCAACGTTCCATCAGTCAGTGATGGAGCCTCGGACGCGGCCTGCAGCATCTGGGCTCTGTCACCGCTAAAGCAGATTAATCATTTGCTGATTCATCTGTGCTAGCGGGTATAGCATAACGCGATCGCGTAATGCTATACCGTTACCAGCCCGTCAACGCTATGTGTTGAACGGGCTGGTAAAACTCAATATGAACCCAGCCTTAGGGTTAGGGTTAGAACTAGGGTTAGGGTTAGCCTTAGGGTTAGCCTTAGGGTTAGTATCAGGGTTAGAATTAGGGTTAGGGTTGGAATTAGGGTTAGGGTTGGAATTAGGGTTAGGGTTGGGATTAGGGTTAGGTTTGTGGTTAGGGTTAGAGTTAGGATAAGTGTTAGGGGTGTTTTGTCGTTAGGGTTGGGATTAGGGTTAGGCTTGTGGTTAGGGTTATGGTTAGAGTTGGGATTAGGGTTAGGGATGTGTTGGGGTTAGGGTTATGGTTAGGATTTGGATTAGGGTTAGGGGTGTGTAGGGGTTAGGGTTGGGGTTAGAGTGTGTTGGGGTTAGAGTTGGAGTTAGAATTGAGGGGATTCCACTATTTAGGCACATCAGGGGGTGTCCATACACGACATGGCGCCACCATTGATTCCTGCAAATTTTGCATTCAAAAAGTCAAACAGTGCTCCCTTTATCCCGAGGCCCGACGTGTGCCCAAACAGTGGTTTACCCCCACATATGGGGTATCAGCATACTCGGGAAAAATTGCACAACAACTTTAGGGGTCTAATTTCTCCTGTTACCCTTGGGAAAAAAATTGGGGACTAAAAAATTATTTTTGTGGAAAAAAAAATGATTTTTTATTTTCACAGCTCTGCGTTTGTAAACTTCTGTGCAGAACTTGGAGATTCAAAGTGCTCACCACACATCTAGAGGAGTTCCTTGGGGGATCTAGTTTCCAAAATGGGGTCACTTGGTGGGGTTTCTACTGTTTAGGCACATCATGGGCTCTGCAAACTTAACATGACGCCCGCAGACCATTCCATCAAGTCGGCATTTCAAAACGTCACTACTTCCCTTCCGAGCCTGACGTGTGCCCATACAGTAGTTTTCTCCCACATATGGGATATCAGCGTACTCAGGACAAATTGGATAACAATTTTGGGGTCTAATTTCTGCTGTTACCCTTGGGAAAATAAAAAAATATATGGGATTAAAAGATCATGTTTGTGGAAAAAATATGATTTTTTTATTTTCATGCCCAGGCGTTATAAACTTCTGTGTAGCCATTGGGGTTCAAAGTGCTCACCGCACATGTAGATAAGTTCCGTGTGGTGTCTAGTTTCCAAAATGGGGTCACTTGTGGGGAGTTTCCACTGTTTAGGCACATCAGGGGCTCTGCAAACGTAACATGATGCCCGCAGACCATTCCATCAAAGTCAGCATTTCAAAACGTCACTACTTCCATTCCGAGCCCCAACGTGTGCCCGAACAGTGGTCCCCCCCACTTATGGGGTACCAGTGTACTCAGGACAAACTGTACAACAACTTTTGGGGTCCAATTTCTCCTGTTACCCTTGTGAAAATAAAAAATTGCGGGTTGAAAAAAATCAGTTTTTGAGGAAAAAAATGATTTTTTATTTTTATGGCTCTGCATTATAAACTTCTGTGAAGCACGTGGGGGTTCAAGGTGCTCACCACACATCTGGATAAGTTCCTTGGGGGGTCTAGTTTACATAATGGGGTCACTTGTGGGGGGTTTCTACTGTTTAGGCACATCAGGGGCTCTGCAAATGTAACAAGATGCCCGCAGACCATTCCATCGAGTCAGCATTTCAAAGCGTTACTACATCCCTTCTGAGCACTGACATGTGCCCAAACAGTGGTTACCCCCACATATTGGGTACCAGCGAAATCAGGACAAACTGGACAACAACTTTTGGGGTCCAATTTCTCCTGTAACCATTGTGAAAATAAAAAATAGGGGCTAAAAAATGATTTTTTGAGAAAAAAAAAATGATTTTTATAAACTTCTGTATAGCACCTGGGGGATCAAAGTGCTCACTGTGCATCTAGATAAGTTCCTTAGGGGGTCTTGTTTCCAAAATGGGGTCATTTGTGGGGGAGCTCAAAAGTTTAGGCACACAGGGGTTCTCCAAACACGACATGGTGTCCGCTAACGATTGGAGCTAATTTTCCATTAAAAAAGTCAAATGGCGCTCTGTTGTGAATGTTTTGGAAATGAATTCTGAGCAGAAGCTCTCTCTGGTGGTTACAAACAGTACTGAACCATTCAATGAGGATTGGCAATCAGGATTCACAGACTGGCTTGATATAAGGGAGGTTCCCTCCCATCATGGTTGCAGGTGATCAATTGTTCTTGTCTCAACTGTGGTTCCTGGTTCACTTGGAAGCTTGCTGAGTCTTGCCTCTTCTTCTGCTTTCAGATAAGATATTTTCTGTTTTTGTTTTTGTGATTACCATTTGCATATTCCTCTACATTTCTGTGAGGTTAGCCAGGTTCCCCCCCCCGGGGGGCTTGGGCTCCTCTCAGTTCCTCCTGAGCCATTGTTATTTGTTCATTTGCCTTTTCCAGTTTTTTCAGTGTCTGCGGCTTAGTTTTGTTACACCAGAGAACTGATTTAGGTGGTAGAGGTCGTGTGATCTCAGGTGTTTTTGCAATCAGTAGCATTGGCATTTTTAGGGTTTTTTGGATTGCAGTGAGTATCCTTTCTATCCTTTTCTGTCTAGGCAGATTGGGCCCCAGCGTTTGCTCATACTATTTTCTGTCTGTGTTTGTATTTCCTCTTGTCTAACCGCCATTACATGTTTGGGGGCTTCCTTTGTTCTTTGGGGATCTGCTCCGGGGCAGATAGCTTTCCTCTTTCTATCTTTAGGTGTAGTTAATCTCTCAGGCTGTGATGAGGCGTCTAGGATCAACATAGGAACGCTCCATGGCTGCCTTTAGTTGTGGTGGTTAGTCAGGGTACTGCAATCCAATAGATTCCAACCTCTCTGGTGTATTGCCGTTTTTGCCTGCTCTCCACAGCTACCGAAACATTACAGCGCTCCTTCCCTTGTGCTCACTACACATCTAGATAAGCTCCTTGGGGGGTCTAGTTTCCAAAATCAGGTCACTTGTGGGGGGTTTCCACAGTTTAGGCACATCAGGGCTCTGCAAACGCAACATGACGCTCGCAGAACATTCCATCAAGTCTGCATTCCAAAATGGCGCTCCTTCCCTTCTGAGCTCTCCCATGCGCCAAAACAGTGGTTCCCCCCCCACATTTGGGGTATTGGTGTACTCAGGACAAATTGCACAACAACTTTTGTGGTCCAATTTCTCCTGTTACCCTTGTGAAAATAAAACTAGCGGGCTAAAAAATAATTTTTGCGTTATAAACTTCTGTGAAGCACTTGGGGGTTCAGAGTGCTCACAACACATCTAGATAAGTTCCATAAGAGGTCTAGTTTCCAAAATGGTGTCACATGTGGGGGTTTTTCACTGTTTAGGCACACAGGGGCTCTCCAAACGCGTCATGGCGTCCGCTAACGATTGGAGCTAATTTTCCATTCAAAAAGTCAAATGACGCTCCTTCCCTTCTGAGCCCTACCGTGCGCCCAAACAGTGGTTTATGACCACATATGAGGTATCTGTGTACTCAGGAGAAATTGCCCAACAAATTTTACGAGCAATTTTATCCTGTTGCCCATGTGAAAATGAAAAAACTGAGGCTAAAATAAAATTTTTGTCAAAAAAAGTACTTTCTTTTTTTTTACAGATGAATTTGTGAAGCACCAGGGGGTTCAAAGTGCTCACTATGCATCTAGATAAGGTCCTTGGGGGTCTAGTTTCCAAAATTGGGTCACTTGTGGGGGAGCTCCAATGTTTAGGCACACAGGAACTCTCCAAATGTGACATGGCAACCGCTAAATATTCTAGCATATTTTCCATTCAAAAAGTCAAATGGCGCTCCTTCCCTTCTGAGCCCTGCCGTGCACCCAAACAGTGGTTTATGACCACATATGAGGCATCGGTGTACTCAGGAGAAATTGCCCAACAAATTTTAGGATCCATTTTATCGTGTTGCCAATGCAAAAATGAATAAATTGATGCTAAAATAAAATTTTTGTTGGAAAAATTAAAATGTCCATTTTTTCCTTCCACATTGCTTTAGTTCCTGTGAAGCACCTGAAGGGTTAATAATCTTCTTGAATGTAGTTTTGAGTAGCTTGAGGGGTGCAGTTTTTATAATGGTGTCACTCACTTTTGGGTATTTTCTACCATATAGACCCCTCAAAGTGACTTCAAATGTGAGGTGGTCCCTAAAAAAATGGTTTTGTAAATTTTGCTGTAAAAATGAGAAATCGCTGGTCAACTTTTAACCCTTATAACTTCCTAACAAAAAAAAAATTTTGTTTCCAAAATTGTGCTGATGTAAAGTAGACATGTGGAAAATGTTATTTATTAACTATTTTGTGTCACATAACTCTCTGGTTTAACAGAATAAAAATTAAAAATTTGAAAATTGCAAAATTTTCAAAATTTTTGACAAATTTCCATTTTTTTCACAAATAAACACAAAAATTATCGACCTAAATTTATGACTAACATGAAGCCCAATATGTCACGAAAAAACTGTCTTAGAATCGCCTAGGATCCGTTGAAGCGTTCCTGAGTTATTATCTCATAAAGCGACACTGGTCAGAATTGCAAAAAATGGCAAGGTCATGAAGTAACCCCTTAACCCTTAACAGGTCAAAATTATTCTCAGTAGTGTGTGTGGTTTCCACGTGCCTGTATGTCCTCCCTGTGCCTGTATGACCTCCCTACAACACCTGGCCATGCTCCTGATGAGGCGGCGGATGGTCTCCAGAGGGATCTCCTCACAGGCCTGGACTAAAGCATCCGCCAACTCCTGGACAGTCTGTGGTAAAACGTGATGTTGGTGGATGGAGTGAGGCATGATGTCCCATATGTGCTCAATCAGATTCAGGTTTGCGAAATGGGCGTGCCAGTCCATAGCTTCAATGCCTTCATCTTGCAAGAACTGCTGACACACTCCAGCCACGAGGGCTAGTATTGTCCTGCATTAGGAGGAACCCAGGGCCAAACGAACCAGCATATTGTCTCACAAGGGGTCTGAGGATCTCATCTCGGTACCTATTGGCAGTCAGGCTACCTCTGGCGAGCACATAGAGGGCTGTGCGGACCACCAAAGAAATGCCACCCCACACCATTACTGACCCACTGTGAAACTGGTCATGCTGAAGGATGTTGCAGGCAGCAGATCGCTCTCCACAGAGTCTCCATACTCTGTCACATCTGTCACATGTGCTCAGTGTGAACCTGCTTTCATCTTTGAAGAGCACAGGACGCCAGTGGCAAATTTGCCAATCCTGGAGTTGTGTGGCAAATGCAAAGCATCCGGCATGATGTTGGGATGTAAGCACAATCCCAATCTGTGGACGTCGGGCATTCAGACGATCCTCATGGAGTCAGTTTCTAACCGTTTGTGCAGACACATGCACATTTGTTGCCTGCTGGAGGTCATTTTGCAGGACTCTGGCAGTGCTCCTCCTGTTCCTCCTTGCACAAAGGCGGAGGTAGCAGTCCTGCTGCTGGGTTGTTCCCCTCCTACGGCCCCCTCCACATCTCCTGGTGTACTGGCCTGTCTCCTGGTAGCGCCTCCAGCCTCTGGACACTACGCTGACAGACACAGCAAACCTTCTTGCCACAGCTCGCATTGATGTGCCATTATGGATGAGCTGCACTACCTGAGCCACTTGTGTGGGTTGTAGAGTCCGTCTCATGTTGCCACGAGTATGAAAGCACAACCAACTTTCAAAAGTGACCAAAACATCAGCCAGAAAGCATTGATAATGAGATGAGGCGTGTGGTCCTCACCTGCAGAACCACTCCTTTATTGAGTGAGTGTGTCTTGATAATTGCCAATAATTTCGATCTGTTGTCTATTCCATTTGCACAACATCGTGTGAAATTGATTGTCAATCAGTGTTGCTTCCTAAGTGGACAGTTTGATTTTACAGAAGTTTGATTTACTTGGAGTTATATTCTGTTGTTTAAATGTTCCCTTTATTTTTTCAGCAGTGTACAGTATATTGTTATTATCCAAGCATAGTTGTTATTATGTAATATATAAAAATACATCTGTCACATTTATATATTTTTAATATTTTACCATAGGTTAATTACAATTTTCTCTTATTTTTATATATACAGTACAGACCAAAAGTTTGGACACACCTTCTCATTTAAAGATTTTTCTTTATTTTCATGACTATGAAAATTGTACATTCACACTGAAGGCATCAAAACTATGAATTACACATGTGGAATTATATACTTATCAAAAAATTGTGAAACAACTGAAAATATGTCTTATATTCTAGGTTCTTCAAAGTAGCCACTTTTTGCTTTGATTACTGCTTTGCACACTCTTGGCATTCTCTTGATGAGCTTCAAGAGGTAGTCACCGGAAATGGTCTTCCAACAATCTTGAAGGAGTTCCCAGAGATGCTTAGCACTTGTGGGCACTTTTGCCTTCACTCTGGGGACCAGCTCTCCCCAAACCATCTCGATTGGGTTCAGGTCTGGTGACTGTGGAGGCCAGGTCATCTGGCGTAGCACTCCATCACTCTCCTTCTTGGTCAAATAGCCATTATACAGCCTAGGGGTGTGTTTGGGGTCATTGTCCTGTTGAAAAATAAATGATGGTCCAACTAAACGCAAACCGGAAGGAATAGCATGCTGCTGCAAGATGCTGTGGTAGCCATGCTGGCTCAGTATGCCTTCAATTTTGAATAAAACCCCAACAGTATCACCAGCAAAGCACCCCCACATCATCACACCTCCTCCTCCATGCTTCACGGTGGGAACCAGGCATGTAGAGTCCATCCGTTCACCTTTTCAGCGTCGCACAAAAATACGTTGGTTGGAACCAAAGATCTCAAATTTGGACTCATCAGACCAAAGAACAGATTTCCACTGGTCTAATGTCTATTCCTTGTGTTCTTTAGCCCAAACAAGTCTCTTCTGCTTGTTGCCTGTCCTTAGCAGTGGTTTCCTAGCAGCTATTTTACCATGAAGGCCTGCTGCACAAAGTCTCCTCTTAACAGTTGTTGTAGAGATATGTCTGCTGCTAGAACTCTGTGTGGCATTGACCTGGTCTCTAATCTGAGCTACTGTAAACCTGCGATTTCTGAGGCTGGTGACTCGGATAAACTTATCCTCAGAAGCAAAGGTGACTCTTGATCTTCCTTTCCTGGGGCGGTCCTCAAGTGAGCCAATTTCTTTGTAGCGCTTGATGGTTTTTGCAACTGCACTTGGGGACACCTTCAAAGTTTTCCAAATTTTTCGGACTGACTGACCTTCATTTCTTAAAGTAATGATGGCCACTCGTTTTTCTTTACTTAACTGCTTTTTTTTTGCCATAATACAAATTCTAACAGTCTATATAGTAGGACTATCAGCTGTGTATCCACCAGACTTCTGCACAACACAACTGATGGTCCCAACCCATTTATAAGGCCAGAAATCCCACTTATTAAACCTGACAGGGCACACCTATGAAGTGAAAACCATTTCCGGTGACTACCTCTTGAAGCTCATCAAGAGAATGCCAAGAGTGTGCAAAGCAGTCATCAAAGTAAAAGGTGGCTACTTTGAAGAACCTAGAATATAAGACACAATTTCAGTTGTTACACACTTTTTTGTTAAGTATATAATTCCACATGTGTTATTTCATAGTTGTGATGCCTTCAGTGTGAAATTACAATTTTCATAGTCATGAAAATACAGAAAAATCTTTAAATGAGAAGGTGTGTCCAAACTTTTGGTCTGTACTGTATATATACATATATATGTATATATATATGTATATATACAGTACAGACCAAAATGTGGAATTATACATTACAAAAAAGTGTGAAACAACTGAAATTATGTCTTATATTCTAGGTTCTTCAAAGTAGTCACCTTTTGCTTTGATTACTGCTTTGCACGCAGAAAAGGTGAACGGATGGACTCTACATGCCTGGTTCCCACCGTGAAGTATGGAGGAGGTGGTGTGATGGTGTGGGGGTGCTTTGCTGGTGACACTGTTGGGGATTTATTCAAAATTGAAGGCATACTGAACCAGAATGGCTACTACAGCATCTTGCAGCAGCATGCTATTCCATCCGGTTTGCGTTTAGTTGGACTATCATTTATTTTTCAACAGGACAATGACCCCAAACACACCTCCAGACTGTGTAAGGGCTATTTGATCAAGAAGGAGAGTGTTGGGGTGCTACGCCAGATGACCTGGGCTCTACAGTCACCAGACCTGAACTCAATCGAGATGGTTTGGTGTTGTGAATGGGTTTGAGATGAGTTCTGAGCAGAGGCTCCCTCTGGTGGTTACAAGCGGTACTAGTGAGGATTGGGAATCAGGTGTTACTGATTGGTCTTATTTAAGGGAATCATTTTCCCATCAGGGTTGCCGGTGATCAATTGTTCTGGTCTGAATCCTTCTTTCCAGTTCCCTTGTAGCCTGCTGTGTCGTGTCTGCATCTCCTGCTATCAGATAAGACAATTTCTTATTTTGTGTTTTTGCTATATTTTTGCATTTTGTCCTGCACTTCTGTGGGGGCCTTCTGGGTCCCCTCCGGGGGCTTTTGCCCTCTCAGTTTGGTCCAGCCACTGTGTTTTGTACTTTTGCTTTTTGCAGTTTTTTCAGTGGCTGCTGTTTTTGTTACACCAGAGAACTAATTTAGGTGGTAGAGGTCGTGTGATCTCAGGTGATTTTGAAATTAGTAAGTTGGTGTTTTTCAGGGTTTTCTGGGATTGCAGTAAGTACCCTTCCTATCCTTTTCTATTTAGATAGTTTGGGCCCCAGCGTTTGCTCATACTATTTTCTTTCTGTGTCAGTATTTCCTCTTGTCTAACCGCCATTACATGTTTGGGGGCTTTCTATTATCTTTGGGGTTCTGCTCCGGGGCAGATAGCTTTCCTGTTTCTGTCTTTAGGTGTAGTTAGTTTCTCAGGCTGTGACGAGGCGTCTAGGACCAACGTAGGAACGCTCCACGGCTGCCTCTAGTTGTGGTGGTTAGTCAGGGTACTGCAATCTCATAGATTCCAACTGCTCTGGTGTATTTCCTTTTTTACCTGCACTCCTCAGCTACCGTAACATAACAGTATCACCGGCCAAAAAAATTGTATGGTACTCACAGAAGGGAAAAAATTTTGAAGGAAGAAAAGTTGTCAGAGATATTTTTCTGTTTGTTGCATTTTTTTTTTTTTTTCCCTCTGTATCTCTGGGTGCTGGGGAGGATCTTTTCTCCCAATGGAGTTTGCACAGTTGTCTGGCCGTGTGGATCAGCTTGCCACTGAGGTTCAGAGTATTGCTGCATATCTTGCTAGGTTGCCTGTTGTGGAACCTAGGATTCCCATGCCAGATTTGTTTTCAGGGGATCGAGCTAAGTTTCAGAATTTCAAAAATAATTGTAAATTGTTTTTTGCCTTAAAATCTAAGTCCTCAGGAAACGCAGCGCAGCAGGTTCAAATTATCATCTCTCTCCTGCGCGGCGATCCTCAGGATTGGGCTTTTTCCCTCACACCTGGGGATCCTGTTTTGAGTGATGTTGATGCATTTTTTCAGGCTTTGGGGTTATTGTACGATGAGCCTAATGTCACTGATCAAGCTGAAAAAGCCTTGTTGGCATTAAATCAGGGGCTTGATGACGCTGAGTTATACTGTCAGAGATTCCGTAGGTGGGCAGTCCTGACCAAATGGAATGACGACGCTTTGGCGGCCCTTTTCCGGAAGGGTCTGTCGGATAATGTAAAGGATGTTATGGTGGGATTCCCTGTCCCCTCTGGTCTCAATGATTCTATGTCATTAGCGATTCAAATTGACAGACGTTTGCGTGAGCGGAGAAGTATGCGTGGAGTGGTGTTGCCTTGTGAGCCAGCTGCTGAGCCCATGCAGTGTGATGGAGTGGTGTCTGGGGCACAGCGTCATGAGTTTCGAAAGCGCAATGGGTTATGTTTCTACTGTGGTGATGCCTCTCATGCTATTTCAGTCTGCCCTAAGCGGGGAAGACGTTTTGCACGCTCAGTTGTCTTGGGTAGTGTTCAGACTAAGTTTTTATTAACTGTCACTCTGATATGCTCTCTGTCCTCATTTTCTGCTCAGGCTTTCGTTGATTCTGGAGCAGCTATTAACCTGATGGATTATGATTTTGCTAAACGTTGTGGATTTCCCTTGATACCCCTACAGAAGTCTATTCCCCTACTGGGGATCGATTCTACCCCTTTGGCTGAGAATAAACCCAGTTTTCTACTCAGGTGATAATGAGGGTTGAACCTGATCACCAGGAGTGCTGCAAATTTTTGGTTCTATATAATCTGCATGACATTATCGTGCTGGGTTTCCCTTGGTTACAGTCTCATAATCCTGTTTTGGATTGGAAATCTGTGTCTGTAACCAGTTGGGGCTGCCAATGTGTTAATACCAACACTCCTGTTTTTTCTGCCTCCCCCCAGGCTGAGGATGTTCCTGACTTTTTGTTTGATTTTTCTGATGTGTTTAGCGAAAGTAAATCTGCATCCTTACCTCCCCATAGGAGCTATGACTGCGCTATTGAATTAGTGCCAGGTAGTAAATTCCCTAAGGGTCGCCTTTTTAACTTGTCTGTACCTGAACATGACGCTATGCGGTCTTATATCAAGGAATCATTGGAGAAGGGTCATATCAGACCATCCTCTTCACCCTTAGGTGCCGGTTTTTTCTTTGTGGCCAAAAAAGATGGTTCATTAAGGCCGTGTATTGATTATCGTCTCTTGAACAATATTACTGTGAAATATCAATACCCGTTACCCTTGATTTCTGACCTGTTTTCCAGGGTGAAAAACGCTACTTGGTTTACCAAGCTTGACCTCAGGGGGGCGTATAACCTTATTCGCATTAAGCACGGGGATGAATGGAAGACGGCATTTAACACCCCTGAAGGGCATTTTGAGTACCTTGTGATGCCCTTTGGGCTCACTAATGCTCCTTCCGTCTTCCAGTCCTTCATGAATGACATTTTCAGGGATTTTGTGGACAAGTTTCTGATTGTTTATTTGGATGATATCTTGATTTTTTCTAATGACTGGGACTCTCATGTGAAACATGTTCGAACTGTATTCCAGATTTTGAGAGAGAATGCTCTGTATGTGAAGGGATCAAAGTGTCTTTTTGGCGTACAGAAGATCTCATTTCTGGGATTCATTTTGTCCCCATCTGTTATTGAAATGGACCCGGTCAAGGTTCAGGCCATCTGTGATTGGGTCCAACCTACTTCATTAAAGGCTCTTCAGAGATTTTTGGGTTTTGCCAATTTTTATCGTAAATTTATTGGTAATTTCTCTGTTATTGTTAAACCATTAACTGATTTGACCAGAAAGGGTTCTGATGTGGTGAATTGGCCTCCTGAGGCAGTCTCTGCGTTTCAGGAACTTAAGCAGAGATTCACTTCTGCTCCTGTTCTACGGCAGCCTGATGTTTCTCTGCCATTTCAGGTGGAGGTTGATGCCTCTGAAATTGGGGCAGGTGCCGTTTTGTCCCAAAAAGATCCAGAGACCTCTAAAAGTAACCCTTGTGCCTTTTTCTCTCGAAAATTTTCTCCTACTGAACGTAATTATGACGTGGGTAATCGGGAGTTATTGGCCATGAAGTGGGCTTTTGAAGAGTGGAGACATTGGCTGGAGGGAGCCAAACATCAGGTGGTGGTCCTTACGGACCATAAGAATCTGGTCTATCTGGAATCTGCCAAGCGACTCAATCCTAGACAGGCCAGGTGGGCCTTGTTTTTCACACGTTTTAATTTTGTGGTTTCCTTTCTTCCTGGCACTAAGAATGTTAAGGCGGATGCCCTCTCGAGGAGTTTCCTTGCGGACTCTCCTGAGCTATCTGATCCCTCTGTTATTTTGAAGGAGGGTGTAGTTCTTTCCGCCATCTCGCCTAATTTGAGACTTGCTCTGGAGGGGTGTCAGGAGGATAGGCCCGAGCGCTGCCCTGTTGGAAAATTGTTTGTCCCGGACCAATGGAAAAAGAGTGTGATGTCTGAGATTCATTGTTCCGCATTGGCTGGGCATCCCGGAATTTTTGGTACCAGAGACTTGGTTAGTCGGTCCTTTTGGTGGCCTACCTTGTCTCGCGATGTCAGGGAATTTGTGCAGTCCTGCGGGACTTGCTCTCGCTCCAAGCCTTGCTCTCGCTCTAGTGGTTTGTTGATGCCATTGCCTGTGCCCAAGAGACCATGGACCCATATCTCTATGGATTTCATTTCCGATCTTCCTGTTTCTCAGAGAATGACCACCATCTGGGTAATTTGTGATAGGTTTTCCAAATGATACATCTTGTGCCATTACCTAAGTTGCCTTCCTCCTCTGAATTGGTGCCGTTGTTCCTTCAGCACGTGGTTCGTTTACACGGCATTCCTGAGAACATTGTGTCTGACAGAGGAGTCCAGTTTGTTTCCAGATTTTGGAGGACTTTTTGTTCTAAACTGGGTGTTCAATTGTCTTTCTCCTCGGCATTTCATCCTCAGACCAATGGTCAAACTGAGAGAACAAACCAGACATTGGAGACTTATCTAAGATGCTTTGTGTCTGCTGATCAGGATGACTGGGTCTCTTTTTTGCCTTTGGCTGAGTTTGCTCTTAATAATAGGGCTAGCTCTGCCACTTTGATGTCTCCGTTTTTCTGTAATTCTGGGTTTCACCCTCGATTTTCTTCAGGACAGACGGAGGCTTCTGTCTGTCCAGGTGTTGACTCTGTTGTTGAGCGTATGCAGCAGATTTGGGACCAGGTAGTGGAGAGGTTGTCCCTCTCTCAGGAGAAGGCCCAGCGGTTTGCTAACCGGCATAGGACTGATGGTCCTCGGTTTAAAGTGGGGGACTTGGTCTGGTTGTCCTCAAAGAATATTCCTATGAGAGTAGCATCTCCTAAATTTAAGCCTAGGTTCATTGGACCTTATAAGATCATGGAGATTATTAATCCTGTTTCTTTTCGTTTGCTTCTTCCAGGGACATTTAAGATCCATAACGTGTTCCACAAGTCCTTGTTGAAGAGGTTTGTTGAGCCAGTGGTTCCTGCTGCTGTGCCTCCTGACCCTGTTTTGGTTGAGGGCAATCTGGAGTATGTGGTTGAGAAAATATTGGATTCTCGTTTTTCTAGACGAAGACTCCAGTATTTGGTTAAATGGAGAGGTTATGGTCAGGAAGATAATTCTTGGGTGTTTGCTTCGGACATCCATGCTAGGAGACTTATCCGTGCGTATCATAGAACTCATCCTGACCGACCTGGTTGCTCAAATGAGGGTTCGGTGACCCCTCCTCAAGGGGGGGGTACTGTTGTGAATGGGTTTGAGATGAGTTCTGAGCAGAGGCTCCCTCTGGTGGTTACAAGCGGTACTAGTGAGGATTGGGAATCAGGTGTTACTGATTGGTCTTATTTAAGGGAATCATTTTCCCATCAGGGTTGCCGGTGATCAATTGTTCTGGTCTGAATCCTTCTTTCCAGTTTCCCTTGTAGCCTGCTGTGTCGTGTCTGCATCTCCTGCTATCAGATAAGACAATTTCTTATTTTGTGTTTTTGCTATATTTTTGCATTTTGTCCTGCACTTCTGTGGGGGCCTTCTGGGTCCCCTCCGGGGGCTTTTGCCCTCTCAGTTTGGTCCAGCCACTGTGTTTTGTACTTTTGCTTTTTGCAGTTTTTTCAGTGGCTGCTGTTTTTGTTACACCAGAGAACTAATTTAGGTGGTAGAGGTCGTGTGATCTCAGGTGATTTTGAAATTAGTAAGTTGGTGTTTTTCAGGGTTTTTCTGGGATTGCAGTAAGTACCCTTCCTATCCTTTTCTATTTAGATAGTTTGGGCCCCAGCGTTTGCTCATACTATTTTCTTTCTGTGTCAGTATTTCCTCTTGTCTAACCGCCATTACATGTTTGGGGGCTTTCTATTATCTTTGGGGTTCTGCTCCGGGGCAGATAGCTTTCCTGTTTCTGTCTTTAGGTGTAGTTAGTTTCTCAGGCTGTGACGAGGCGTCTAGGACCAACGTAGGAACGCTCCACGGCTGCCTCTAGTTGTGGTGGTTAGTCAGGGTACTGCAATCTCATAGATTCCAACTGCTCTGGTATATTTCCTTTTTTACCTGCACTCCTCAGCTACCGTAACATAACAGTTTGGGGTGAGCTGGACCACTCACCGCTTCAATTTTGAATAAATCCCCAACAGTGTCACCAGCAAAGCACCCCCACACCATCACACCACCTCCTCCATGCTTCACGGTGGGAACTAGGCATGTACAGTCCATCCGTTCACCTTTTCTGTGTGAAAAGTAGTAATCAAAGCAAAAGGTGGCTACTTTGAAGAACCTAGAATATAAGACATATTTTCAGTTGTTTCACACTATTTTGTAAAGTGTAATGTATAATTCCACATGTGTTAATTCATAGTTTTGATGCCTTCAGTGTGATTCTATAATTTTTATAGTCATGAAAATACAGAAAAATCTTTGAATGAGAAGGTGTGTCCAAACTTTTGGTCTGTACTGTATATAGCCACAATCTTCTGTGTCAAACATATATAGGATTTGACATTATATTTATGCATCACGCTATGCTAGCCTCGATTATTATTTCAGAAATTTAATATACTGTAATATAGCGATCAACTCTATTACGTGAGTTGGAAACTGTCAAATAATCCCCACCTACTCTGGTATTGCAGAAGGAGATTATCAGGTAGCTACCCAATTATTGCAAAATACCAAGGCTTTAAAAGTCAAGGTGGAAGGGTTAAAGGTGTGAGCAGTTGAAATCTAGTCTCCCTGGGAGTCGTGCCAGTGGGACATTAAGGGAAATCAATCCTGCTTCGACACAGAGTACCTTAGCAACACATTCAATGCAGTTGATGACACAATGCTTCTGCTCATCTCCCTCCCTCTTACTACTGAAAGCCGCTATCCAATAATTATAGATGGCTGCATTTATGCCACTCTGCATGATATAGATTACCTTGGTTTCTGATTTTTTGTAATATTTTTTCTGTTAATTTTTTTCTTTTATTATTTTGATTGCATTCAAAATTTAGAGACATTGTTCTAGAATGTCCAGATCAATATACATAAGAAATAATAATATGTGTAACCAGTGTTTTGTTTAATGTTTTCTTATATTACATTATGTGTGTATATATAAGCTTTAACTGTATTAGAACAGCACCCATAATGCACAAAATACACCTTTGATATGATCAGAGATAATGTTACAAATAATTTGTGACCAGTGATTATTAATCACTGATTAATAGGCTATCAGTGTTAAAGTCCCAGACATCGCCTTTAAGCCATAATTTGTGTCCATCCTACACCTTGAACATCACACTATTATCAGAAAAAAATGCATTACCAAAAACAAAAATGATAAATGCATTATTAGAAAATTATATCTATTTTTTAATTTTTGGCAATGTATTCTTATGTCAAATCTACAAATCTTAAAATCTTATTATTGAAAATATTTAACTTTTAATATATGGTAAAATGAAATGAAATTGTAACGAATGGAAGCGGAGGCACGTGTGGTGAAGTTCACATTCGTTTATTGCTTTATGAGTGGAACCTCTGAACCACGGTCCGGGGGGCTCCGAAGGGGATGTGACTAAGTGAGCCCCAGGCACCCATAGTAAAACCCCTCGAACAGGGTCAGAATGGAATGCCTGAGGGACACTGGTGCTACCTCTTGTTAGACCCTGGACATGTGGCAGCTGTCCCAGGGGGTTAGACAGAGATAGTATTAACGCATATGATGGAGCTGACCATCGGATTCCGGTATTCTGGGGGATGCTGGCTCTAGTAGTACTGGCATTGTACAGAACTTCGAAAGGCTGAGTAGCGGAACGAGACGGAACTGAGGCAGACAGTACAGACGTCGTCTTGGACAGTCGCATAACAGGTAACTGATAGTCTGTGGAAACAAACAGTATAAGTGCAGCACTTGGCAGGACACTGCAGAAGCAGAGACAGCAGAATCGGAACTAGCAAGAGTGGATACTCATTGCTTCGGCGCCCTCTTTATGGCAGAGGGACCAGAAGTAGTGCACACAAAGAAATCATTGGTTAATTACTTTTTGAAAAATGCTTGCTGTCTCTTTAAGAGACCAAGAGCGCACATGCGCACGGCCTTACTCTCATACCTGGGGATGTGCTGACTGCGCGCCAGGAAGCAGGGGAAGGAGCAGGACAGCAGGTCATGGACTGAGAGTGAAGACCCCGCCGAGGGTCTCACTGAGGTATGGCGACCACAACATAAGGACGGGAGTCCTGCCGGAGGTCTCGCTGAGGTACAGCCTCCACAGCATGAGGACAGGGACCCTGCCGAGGGTCTCGCTGAGGTACGGCCCTCACAGCATGAGAACGGGAGCCCTGGCGGAGGTCTCGCTGAGGTGCGGGCACAGATGTAACAGAAATGAACTGGTGTATAAGTTGGTGTACATGCAATGTGTAGGAGCATGTTCACAATGACTATTAAATAGACAAAACCTAAGAGAGAAACAAAATGAACTGCAAATAAGTAAGTAAAAGGCAATAGTGTATATAAATAACATTTGGTACTTAGTAAACGCTGAAGGTTATATGTTCATTTTTCATATATGTTGACTGCTACTGGCTTAAATACCCCAGACTGAAGATCAATGCAAAAAAAGCATCTAATTTTGAGGATTACAGTAAAACTGAAAGTTATAACCACATTATGACTAGTAAGTAGAAGATTAACAACAGAAAGCAAATTCTATTGTACTGTTCCAGAAGAAGCACAAAAAAGTGTGTAGACGACAGGCCCAGTACAGACTATGCAGGTTTATCTAGGGAAGAAGAAGGATGATGTCACTGCCCAACTCATGTTCTTTACACAAGACATTCCTTTCCTACTGCTTTGCCTAATACATTTGCCTAGTACATTGTTCTAAATGACAGAGTCTGCTACTTTTGCACAGAAGGTACGGTGATTATTTCATTCTGGTAGCCTTGTATTTTTTCAATCTCATCCTAGCTATTATTATCAATAGTTATGGTAATAATACAGGGTGAGAAAATTGCCTCATTATTTGTAAGATATAAAAGACATTGCCAGAACTACAAGCAGCGAGTCGGATAAGAAGTCAGTCGGATGCAAGTTCATCAGAAGGTCAAAATGGTGTTGTATAATGGTAGTGGCTTCTTTTGTAACAGTAACATACTGGGTTTGCCACCGATCAGACTGATCTTGCAGATATTGAAATTAAATTCAACCTTTTAACCCTACAGCATTACCACAATATAAATAATAAAGTCAAAAGTTAGATTATTGGGCTGGCAATATTAAGTTAAATTAATTACATTAATTAAGTTATTCATCTTCACGTCATATTCAATAACTATAATAGATAAAAACTCCAGTATACTGTGAACTACCTCCAAACTGAAGTTATCCTCTGTTCTGTCATTATGAATAAAAATTAAGTTTATTAATGAAACATTAAAAGTATTCCAAATACACGAATGTTTTATAGATTCGTTTAAAATTATTTTCAACCTAATTAGTCAGAGCTCTGGCACAAACTTTGCAACGTAAATGTGAATAAGGGCTGAGAGGCACTGAGGCCCCAATCAGTGAACTCCCTGAGATTGGGAACTACATAGACACTATGTCTAGTTCAAAGAAAATGGAGGCCACATCCTAATTTGCACGGAGTGCAAAAACCCAAAGCGATAATTTAAATAAATGAACTGGATTATTAATTGCTATGCATGCAACATGTAGGTGCATGTTCACACTGGCCACTAAACAGCCAAAACCAAAGATAAAAACAAATTAAGCAAATATCCTGCAGTAAATATGTTAGGGTCTGCGGAACGCACCAAATATATGATGTAAAGAGGTGCGTTTGCAGCCCGGGGTCCACCGTGCAGGCGGAGCCTGCTGCTAGTAAAATGGCGCAAGAAGCGAACTCTGTTATCCCGCAGAGTCGCCAAAATAAACGCCGTAACGCGCTGTGGCAATATGTGCGAACTCTGTTATTCCACAGAGCCGCTAGAAGGAGTGCCGCAGCGCTATATGGCGATGTGTGCGAACTCACTTAACACCACTGAGTCGCAAAATAAACACGCTAGGGCGCTGTCTAGCATTGAAAGCGAACCCTGTTACGTCACAGAGCCGCTGAGACAAACTTCTGTGTCCTGTCAGGCACCCAGGTACACAGTTGACTGCTAAGCGAACATAGAACGTGATCATGCGCTAATGTCCTCGCGGGAGACACCCGCAATCTATGGCGTCTGAACACCAGACCCTGAATACGGCAATCAAACTCCTCACCGGTTATGCGGTAATCTAGGGCATCTAGGACACCGACCCTGACCAGCTAGCATACCAAACTCCTCACTGATTAAGTCGGTATTCTAGGGGCTTATTTCAGACGGGTCCTAACCACACACACGCATGACCACACTGGCGCAAAGCATATGACGATTGATACTAGCGCATGGCGGCCCAGCCATGCTACCCTTTTTAGTAACAGATACAGGACCTGCCAGAAACAAGGACCAATGAAACTTGTTCCAGAACACCAGTAGTCACAGGACCTTCCTGGCGGTCCAATAGGAGCTGCTGCAGTACCTGAGCATGTGACCCCTGATCTCCAATGAGAGATCTCACTCTGGGCATGCTCAGAAGGGGAAAACAAGGACTTTGTCCTAAAGACGTCTGCTCGCCGCTAACCAGTACTGGCCACAATAGCAGAGCCTGGAGGACCAGCAGTAATCCTCTGCACACTGTTAGACTGGGCGAGACGCCTGGTCCGACATCTAAGCTGAGCAAGCTCCACTGCGGACGGAGATGAATGGGGGACCGTAGCGGGACCAGTTTGAGACTCCCCCTGTGCAGCAGCGGGAACTCGAACCCCACCATTACCCCCCTTCTCTGGGCCTCGCTGTGCTCAAAGGCAGCGATGAGCTGCGGAGCGTGAACATGCTCGGCAGGCTCCCAAGACCTATCCTCAGGTCCATAGCCCCTCCAGTCCACCAAATAAAACTTTTTGCCCCGTACCACCTTACACCCTACGCTGGCGTTCACCTCATGGTCGTCCGTAGACGAACCCGGTGTCCCGGCAGATGACTCAGAAAACCGGGACATGAGCACAGGTTTCAGGAGGGATACATGAAAGGTGTCGGAGATACCCAGGCGTGGTGGAAGAGCCAAATGGTATACCACAGGGTTAACCTGCTCGAGGACCTTGAAAGGACCCAGGTAGCGGGGTGCCAACTTAGTGGACTCAACTTGCAGCCTAATGTTACGGGCGGAGAGCCACACCAAGTCCCCAGGAGCAAATGTTGGAGCGGGGCGCCGATGTGCGTCGGCGGAGGACCTCATCCTCTCCTTGGATGCCTGAATGGCATCCTGGGTACGGTCCCAAATTTCCCGTGTCTCCACAGCCCAGTCTGCCACCCTGGAGTCGGCGGAAGACACGGGCATGGGCACCGGAACCCGCGGATGCTGACCGTAGTTTAGGAGGAATGGAGTCTGTCCGGTGGAGTCAGCCACAGCATTGTTTAGTGCAAACTCAGCCCATGGTAGCAAGGATGCCCAGTCATCCTGCCTGGCTGAGACAAAATATCGTAGATAGGTGACCAAGGTCTGGTTGGCCCTCTCTACCAACCCATTAGTCTCAGGATGGTACCCTGAAGAGAGATTTAACTCAATACTGAGTAGACGACAAAGCTCTCTCCAGAACCAAGACGCAAACTGGGGACCTCGGTCACTGACAATTTTGTCCGGCATGCCGTATAGACGGAAGATGTGCCTAACGAACAACGCTGCCAGAGCCCGTGCAGAAGGTAACCATGGTAGCGGCACCAGATGCACCATTTTGGAAAAATGGTCGGTGATTACCCAAATGATGGTGCAACCCCGAGACTTGGGCAAGCCCACCACAAAGTCCATCCCAACCATCTCCCAGGGCCTGTCTGCCACCGGCAAAGGGTAAAGTAACCCAGCTGGCCGTTGTCATGGAGACTTATTTTTGGCGCAGGAGACACACGCCCGAACGTAGTCCCCAACATCACGGACCATATGCGGCCACCAGTATATCCTCGCCAGCAATTCAGAAGTCCTCTTTGCCCCAAAGTGTCCACCCACCCTGGACGAATGTGCCCAAGAGAGTACCTCCGGTCGCAAATTGGTAGGCACAAAAGTCTTGCCCGGGGGCACAGACTCTAGCGAAACCGGGGCCACTGTTCTCAGGCTCTCTGTGGGGACAATAAGCCGAGGCTCCTCCACCTCCTCCTCAGAGGACACCACAGAGCGAGAGAGAGCGTCGGCACGAATGTTCTTCTCTCCCGAGAGGAAATGGAGTGTGAAATGAAACCGGGAGAAGAACAAGGACCATCTGGCCCGGCGAGAGTTTAGCCACTGGGCTGTCTGAAGATACACCAAATTTTTGTGGTCGGTGAAGACTTGGAAGGGAAAGCGGGCCACCTCAAACAGATGTCTCCACTCAGAGAAGGCCAACTTCATGGCTAGCAACTCCCTATCCCCGATGGAATAATTCCTCTCCGCTGATGTGAAGGTCTTAGAGAAGAAGAAGCAAGGATGCTTCCGACCTTGAGCATCCTTTTGGAAGAGGACTGCTCCAGCACCAACGGATGAGGCATCCACCTCCAATAAAAATGGCTTATCAACATCGGGGCGATGTAGGATGGGAGCGCTAGCAAAATGAGACTTAATAGAAGTGAAAGCCTTGGAGACCTCCTCCGACCACAATTTGGGATTTGCTCCCTTCTTGGTGAGGGCTACCAAGGGAGCTACCAAGGTAGAGAAATGAGGAATGAACTGGTGATAGTAATTAATGAACCCCATAAAGCGCTGCACCGCTTTAAGAGAGTGGGGTTCTTGCCAGTCCATCACAGCCTGTAATTTGGCCGGATCCATAGCCAATCCCTGGGTTGAGATGATATAACCAAGGAAAGGTAAAGACTCCAGCTCAAACATACATTTCTCTAACTTAGCATAAAGGGAATTTGCCCGTAAGAGGTCGAAGACTCTGCAGACATCTCTCCCGTGGGAATCAATATCTGGAGAGAAGATGAGTATATCATCCAGATAGACTACGACCGAGATGGAGAGCATATCCCGGAAGATGTCATTGACAAAGTCTTGGAAAATGGCTGGGGCATTACAGAGCCCAAAGGGCATCACCAGATGTTCGTAATGCCCATCCCTGGTATTAAAGCTGTCTTCCATTCGTCCCCCTCACGGATGCGAATCAGGTTATAAGCACCGCGCAGATCTAGTTTAGTGAATACCCTTGCTCCACGAAGCCTATCAAAGAGCTCAGAAATCAGGGGCAACGGGTACTTGTTCTTAACGGTGATGGCGTTAAGACCCCTGTAATCAATACACGGACGTAATTCTCCGTTCTTCTTCTGCACGAAGAAGAATCCCGCCCCTGCCGGTGACACCGACTTTCTAATGAACCCTCTTGCTAGGTTCTTCTGAATATATTGCGACATGGCCTCTGTCTCAGGAAGAGAGAGGGAATAGACCCTTCCTCGAGGAGGTTCTGCGCCAGGCAAGAGGTCGATAGGACAGTCATAGGGGCGATGAGGCGGAAGAGTCTCCGCAGCCTTCTTGGAGAACCGTCTGCATATGATCAATAGCACTTGAGAAGTGGAGTAAGATCTGCCGGTAACTCAGTAGTGGTAACCTGAACGCAACTCCTGACACATCTGCCTGTACATGCATCACTCCAACCCAGTATCCTACCCGAAGTCCACTCTATATGTGGGGAGTGGAAACGGAGCCAAGGTATACCTAGTAGCATCTCGTCTATTCCCTCGGGAAGGACGAGTAGGGAAATAAGCTCCTGATGGGAAGGGGATACAGACAATGCAAGAGGAACAGTCTGGTGTGTTATTTGTGAGGGCAATGTCGACCCATTCACTACCCGGACAGTCACTGATTTGTCAAGCGCCACCAGAGGTATTGCGTGACGACGAGCAAAGTTAGAGGACATGAAGTTCCTCTCTGGTCCTGAGTCCACGCAAAGCTCGACTGTAAGTGTGGAAGAGTCTACAGTGACTGTCCCTTTAAATGTCATCTTGGGGGAAAATGCCGCTGTCTCTAGTGAACCTCCTCCCAGGGCCACTAGACGCGATCGCTTCCCCGATCGCTGTGGACATTTGTTGGCATAGTGTCCTGTCTGCTGACAAAGGTTACAGACCACGGATACTCGGACGGTCCGAGACTTAGGTCCTGCACGAGGAACCTCTGTGGCCTTTTGGGGTTCGGACGCCAGATCGGGGGATTCGAGAGGTTTGGCAAAGGTGGGAGCCAACCGAATCCTCTGCCTACACTGGGCCCGCTCCAACCTCCGCTCGTGAAAACGAGATAAAGATATGGAGATAAGCTTCTCCAGTGTGGCGGGAATCTCCCTGGTAGCCAAAGCGTCTTTAACATGGTCAGCCAGTCCTCGCCAGTAGACTGGAAAGAGAACTTTATCCAACCAGTCTAGCTCTGAGGCCAGAGTCCGAAACTGGACAGAAAACTGACTGACCAAAGACGAACCCTGTGCCAATGCAAGCAGTTGTAGCGCCGTATCGTGGGTGACCTGAGGTCCTAAAAAGACCTTTTTAAGAGCCTCCAGGAAACGAGGAGCACTCCGCACCACATGATCGTCGCGCTCCCACAGCGGCGTTGCCCACTCCAATGCTCTGCCCGATAGTAGAGACAGTACAAAACCCACTTGTGCCCGATCCGTGGGGAAACGTGCAGCCAGAAGCTCAAGCTGTATAGAGCACTGACTCACGAATCCCCGACATTGCTTGCTGTCACCGGCAAACTTGTCAGGAAGCGGGAGGTGGGATAATGTAGGGGCAGAGGTGGCAGAGGACAAACCGGCTGCAGCCACGCTAGCAGCCTGAACAGCGACTGCGGTAACATCCACAGCTGAGGTTGTGCGCTCAAGAGCCGCCAACCTACCCTCCAGCTGCTGGATGTACTGCAGTAGACGTTGGTCATCCGCCATTTTACTAGCCAGACCCTGGCGCTAGTATTATGTTAGGGTCTGCGGAATGCACCAAATATATGATGTAAAGAGGTGCGTTCGCAGCCCGGGTCCATCGTGCAGGCTGAGCCTGCTGCTAGTAAAATGGCGCAAGTAGCGAACTCTGTTATCCCGCAAGAGTAGCCAAATAAACGCCGTAACACACTGTGGCAATATGTGCGAACTCTGTTATTCCACAGAGCCGCTAGAAGGAGTGCCGCAGCGCTATATGGCAATGTGTGCGAACTCACTTAACCCACTGAGTAGCAAAATAGACACGCTAGGCACTGTCTAGCGTTGAAAGTGAACCCTGTTACGTCACAGAGCCGCTGAGACAAACTTCTGTGTCCTGTCAGGCACCCAGGTACACAGTTGACTGCTAAGCGAACATAGAACGTGATCATGCGCTAATGTCCTCGCGGGAGACACCCGCAATCTATGGCGTCTGAACGCCAGACCCTGAATACGGCAATCAAACTCCTCACCGGTTATGCCGGTAATCTAGGGCATCTAGGACACCGACCCTGACCAGCTAGCATACCAAACTCCTCACCGATTAAGTCGGTATTCTAGGGGCTTATTTCAGCCGGGCCCTAACCACACACACGCACGACTACACTGGCGCAAAGCATATGACGATTGATACTAGCGCATGGCGGCCCAGCCATGCTACCCTTTTATAGTAACAGCTACAGGACCTGCCAGAACAAGGACCAATGAAACTTGTTCCAGAACACCAGTAGTCACAGGACCTTCCTGGCGGACCAATAGGAGCTGCTGCAGTACCTGAGCATGTGACCCCTGATCTCCAATGAGAGATCTCACTCTGGGCATGCTCAGAAGGGGAAAACAAGGACTTTGTCCTAAAGACGTCTGCTCGCCGCTAACCAGTACTGGCCACAATAGCAGAGCCTGGAGGAGCAGCAGTAATCCTCTGCACACTGTTAGACTGGGTGAGACGCTGGGACCGACGTTTAAGCTGAGCAGGCTCCATGCGGACGGAGTTGAATGGGGGACTGCAGCGGGACTGGTTTGAGACTCCCCGTTTGCAGCAGTGGGAACTTGAACCCCAACAAAATGAGTAACAATAATGCATAGAAATAATATGGGGTACATGGTTAACTTTATTTTGATTAAAAAAAAAAAAAAAAAAAGCCATCCCACCACATCATGGTGAACACCCAAAGGAGGAGGGGCCATGAAGCGATGAGAACGTTAAAGAGAAGACATCTCATAGAGAGAGAAGTGAGTTTTAGAAGTTTAGACAAATACCTGGTGAGCCTGGACTGAGCGTCAAATCGAGACAGCCCTGCTAAATCCAGAATGGTTGGTAGCTATGATTTAATGCTGTCCTGTGTCAGTTATAATTACGCACATTTCTGCAGTGAGATCAGGAGAGCAGCAAACAGCCATTACATATCATATTCGTAACTCCCCTTTCATTTAAAATATGTTCTAGAGGCAGATTCTCATGCACATCGGCGTCTGGCACATAGTCCTGAACAGCTCGTTAACATACAAGAAAAACGTGGATTTTTCTGGAATAAAACATCGGATCACAGATATGAAAGTATTAGTGATGGGCGAGCACTAAAATGCTTGGGAGCGCGTTGTTCGGAGTCGAGCAGATTGAACTACTCGGGTACTCGGACGGAACAACGAGCCCAATGTAAGTCTATGGGAGACCCGAGAATTTTTGCCGCAATCCCCCCGGGGGTCCTTTTAAGATCTAAAAACGTCTGAAAATGATGGAAAAACTGCTCAAATGACACGGGAACATTATGGGGATCACCCCTGGAAGCATTCCTGACTCCTAGTTCACAGCTTTAAACAATGTTGTCAGAGATTCATGCCTTTTTTACCGATGAACCCAAAAACATACCAAAAGGAAACCAAAACTGATTTTGCTGGGAAATATGTTAAGGCACATCCTTTCCATGTTACTGACTTGCATTTAAGGCAAAATAATTAACCCCAGACCAAAATGTTCCTCCACCACTTGGGCTATGTTCACACACAGCATTTTTGAGGAGTTTTGCAACTCTAGCATTGCTTTCAACCAATACAAATACATTCACTGAGAAATGTCATTGTAACATTTAACAACCCTAGCTGGCCATGTGGTGTCTGACACATAAGCAGACACATCTTGTTTTATTTATGAATGAGGGACTCAAAGTCACAGAGCCTATTTTTACAGGGGCATCAGGCAGCATTAATTTGATTAAAGGGCCATTATTAAACAGTGGGTCTCCTAAACTGTTATAGCCTATGATGTTATAGCCCGGCTAGCAAGTCCTATGCACCCCAATAACCTCAATCCCCCTAGGAAGAAACAAAGAGGAGGGCATGTTATCCAAAAAAAAATGTGCCATTAAAAAGGAGCCGGTCTCCTAGACTTGTAATGCCTATACCCAAAGTTTTTTGGCTGCCAACATTTTCCCCGTGGGGTATGCGTTCACCTTTTCCATAACAACTATTTTATGCCCAGCAAAACACCCACCCTTGTTAGGAATTCGACACTGTCTGGAGCAGCACCTAACACGTTAACCCTGGTGATCTACTGGCAGTGACTGATGATACATGGAGGAAGGCCTGATTCAAAACTAGGACCAATTTAAAGGAGCAGGTCTCCTACATTTGGAATGCCCATACACTGGCTGGCAAAGATTTCCCCCTGGGGGTAGATATGAACATAGTGTGTAAATTATTAATTTTGGGGCATCATAAACATCTGGCAAAACTGTAACGTGTTTTCCTACATAGTTGCTGCTGGAAAGGTGCAGGTTTTTTAGGCAAAATATGGCGGACGAATCTTTGGATGAAGTGATCAGGAAAAGGGCGTGGTGATGACAGGAATGGGCAAGTACATGATTAATAACAGCAGTGGCTATAAAGCCAGGATACAGCCTACAATGATTCATCGTATTACCACCATCAAGTACCAGAATCAATTTCAAGCCCGCCAGAAGATTGGTGTAACAGATGCGCGTATGAGACTTGGCCTAAGAATTGCCCGTCCAAAACATGTTGCCAAACACGCACTTGTCCATATAAAGGCAAAATGCTACATGTTCAGGAGATGCTGAATTACAGAAAGCAGATGAGTGTTGGAGGGAAACCAACCAAACTGATGGATTCTCATGAAAAACTAAGTTTAAAGAGGAGTGCACCATCCATAACTATAAACACACCCGTGGCACAAGTTTCTTCACCTTCACCCATACATATTACCAATAAGATAAAGGAGAGGGTCTCCGAGACTCGGATGCACGTCCACCTTTTCCATGACAACTATTTTACGCCAAGCAAAAACACCCACCCCTGTTAGGAATTCTACACTGTCTGGAGCAGCACGAAACACGTTAACCCTGGTGATCTACTGGCAGTGACTGATGAGACGTGGAGGTGGGCCTGATTCAAAACTAGGCCTAATTAAATGGAGCGGGTCTCCTACACTTGGAATGCCATACACTTACTCCCCTGGGGGAGTAAAATTGTCAAAAATATTTTATGGGCATCATAGACACCCTTGGCAAACATTTGACTGCCTGAAGCAGCACAGAACACGTTAACCCTGGTCATCTAGACAATGAGGAGACATTGATGATAAATGATACTGAAATAAATCAAATAAATCAAAAATGTGAATCCACCTGTGACAGAAAATAAAAAATGAGAGGCGAACACAGGTTCATAGATATGAAGCTAGAATGCGTCCAATGAGATATGTTTGTCCCTAGCAACAGCTCAGAGACAGGGATATAAATAAAAATATAATATAAGATGTCACTATTTCAATATTGTAGTGTAATACAGTAGGTTACAAGAGGATGTTCCACAAATAGGAAAAATGGAAAATATTAGAATAAATGTGAGAATTTATACGTATATGTCATTTTTATGAGATTTCACAATGGGGGAGTAACATTTGTTTGTTTTCAAATTATTAACGGGCATCATAAAAACACCCTTGCCAAAAATTGGACTGGCTGTAGCAGCACAGAATAAGTTCACCCTGGTGTTGCACTGGTTGTGGATGATGAGTATGAGGATAAGGAGGAGAATAACACCAAACAGACCAAATCAGGAAGCGGATACCCATGTGTAGTTGTGAAGAGGTGCATGAGAATACACCTCCACAATAAAGACAATGTATTTCAGGTTATGTTTCGCTGTTTTCATTCGGTGGTGTACAGAAGTCTTGCCCAATCCAGCCCTTGTTCATTTTTATAAGAGTCAGCCTGTCAGCACTGTCAGTTGACAGGCGGATGCGCTTATCTGTTATAATTACCCCAGCGGCACTAAAAACCCGCTCTGACAGAGCGCTAGCAGCAGTGCAGGCCAGGACCTCCAAGATGTAGAGAGCCAGTTCATGCCAGGTGTCCAGCTTGGATACCCAATAATTAAAAGGCACAGAGGAATCCCAGAGGATGTTGTACGATCTGCAAGGTACTCCCTCACCATCTTCCCCCAACATTGCACTTATTGAGCCACCACCCCTTGCCTCTGTGGCGGCCTGATGGGAGGGTCTGAGAAAACTATCCCAGAACTGTGCCATTGTTCCCCTGCCTGAGTTGGATTGTACTTCTGTCTCTCTCGCTGGGACTCCTTGGCTGTACAACAAACTCTGACTTTCTGCTGCCAGCATTCTAACATGGGAATTTTTTCAGTAATTCTGCTACAAGGGCCCTGTGGTACAGCAATATTTTTGTACACCTGTCTGCCTCTGGAAGAAGAGATTGAAAATTGTCTTTGTAGTGTGGGTCTAGAAATGTGACCAACCAGTAATGAGTGTAACCAAAAATTTTTCTAATGCGAGGGTCATTGGAAATGCAGCGCAACATAAAGTCAGCCATGCGTGCCAGACTACTAACAGGCAAGACTTATGTGTCCTCACCTCAATCCTTGCAATCCTTGGCGTGCGGAGGATGTGTTCCATCCCAAGGTCCGAATGGGTCCCGGCTTTCACTATATTAACCCAGTGTGCCGTCAGTGAAATGTACCGTCCCTGCCCACAGGCACTTGTCAATGCTTAGGTGGACTTTTCCAGTAACAGCATTGTTGTGGGCACGGGTAATGTTGTGGGACACATGCTGATGTAATGCCGGTATGGCACAGTGGGAGAAATAGTGGTGACTGGGGACTGAGTACTGTGGGACGGCCGCCGCCATCAGGTTTCAGAAGGCTTCCTTTTCAATGAGTTGAAAAGGCAACATTTCGAGTGCAAGCAGATGACAAATGTGCGAATTAAGTACTGTGGCTTTTGGGGCATTGGCTGGGTATTTCCGCTTGCGTTCCAATGACTGGGGTAAAGACAACTGAAAGCTAGGCTGGGACAAGGACAGGGACGGGCCTAATGATGCTGCTGGTTGACTGTGGGAAACAACAGGTGCAGGGCCCAAAGCATATTCACAGGCACGGTGAACTGGGGGATTGGCTTGTACGCAAAACAGTGGAAGAAGCAGTGTTGTCACCTGCAGACAGTGTTCCTAGAGCCTGGGATTCGGCCCACAAAGTCGGGTGCTTTGCTGCCATGAGCCTAATCATGCTGGTGGTGATCAGGCTGGTAGTTTTTCTACCCCTGCTGATGCGGGCATGGCAGTTGCTGCAAATGGCCTGCTTGGGGTTCTCGGCAGAGTCATTAAAAAATAACCAGACTCGGTAAGATCTAACAGTTGGAATGGCAACTTCCGTCCTGTTTGGTGTTACAGGGAACGGATGCATGCCTTTTGTCTGCGGCCAACACACTTCTTCCTGCCTGTTGGGGTGATATGCTTCCTTCTCCATGTGTGCTGCTGTCCTCGCTCTGCATGTAATCCTGCCAGGTTGGGTCAGTCACTATGTCATTCACCACCTCGTCTTCCACATCGACACCCTGCTCCTCCTCTGACTTTTCGGCAATTGTGTCTCATCATCGTCCACCTCTTGTGACCATGGCTGCTCAAAGATTTGTGCATCCCCGCTTTCCCCGATTTAAGTGGAGCGGGCGAGAGGCACGAATCTCCAAATGGAAAACTGAACAGCTCTTCAGAGTGTCTGAGTGTGGGATCAGTTGTCTCAGGGGTCTCGGCATGGTGGGAGGAAGGAGGATCTGTCACGCTGTATAGCAGATAATATATTGATGACAATAATCTATATCAAAAGGGCAACATACTATATAACATGCGCATAGCTATATGATAACATAGATTTACCTGACAGAAAGTCCAGTGGGTCAAAACGGAATCGTTATACGCTGTCTCCGGCTAGAGGGTGACCGGGGTCTAAGCTGACCCTAAACTGGGGTCCTAACTAATCCTCAACCTGGAGGTACTGTTAAAGGTACAGAGGTCCAGGCCACCAGCGTAAACCCTGTCTCCTATCAATCCCTGCCAACTGTATTCTAGTCCTAAGAAGGACCCTGAATACCACCAAAGGGAATGAACAGGTAACGGTTAATGAACAGAAAGACATACAAGAAAGACAAGAAATAAAGTAAATAAAGTCTTACATACAACACTCACACACAGTAGGAACACCTAAGGTCTCAGAGATAAACTATAAGCTGTAAGAGTAAAAACAACTAAGGAGCTCTTAGCTTAAGTATTCTCAGAACCGCTCCAGTCTGCTAAACTATATGAATGCTTTCACCGGCATCAAACACCCAGACTGGCAGGAATATAAAGGAAACTAATTAGAACATAATCCAAGCAGCCGGGGCGAGGCTGGACCTAGTCTTAGCAAAGAGCTAGGTAAAATTAACTCTCTCATTACCAAACACAAAGAAAAACAGCAGCTCAGCTGTGAGAAGTCAGAATGTGCAATCGCGACGATCTTCGTGGCGATGCACCCATGACAGTACCCCCCTTTCACGAGGGGCCTCCGGACCCTCATGACCAGGTCTGTCCGGGTAAATTGTGTGTGAAAGGTCCGAACCAATCGATCTGCGTTATCATCAGACGCAGGGACCCACGTCCTCTCCTCAGGACCATACCCCCTCCAATGAACTTCCACGTTTCATTGACTACCACTGAAGGAGGAGGTAGAGGTGACGGTATGACTGGTGCCACATACTTTTTAAGTAATGACTTGTGAAACACTTATGAATTTTAAATGTAGGAGGAGGTCCAGACGAAATGCACAGGATTAATTATGGAAATGA